>JAHHUM010002858.1:0-14429 GCA_036173005.1 Crenichthys baileyi
ACGATCAGCACAGTGCTGACGCAACCAACGTCACCGTCAGGAGCACAAATCAGGATGCATTACACCTACACATGCTCCAGCTGCGTCTTAGTTCTCCACCTTCACTCTCTGAGGCTGCATGTCAGCATACAGGCTAACACCATCAGAGCGATGGGGAGTTCCTCAGAGGTTAACAGGATTAGCCTGGTTGTGTTTTTCATCAGCCGAAGCAGCGCGGTGGAGAGATAATCCACTGGTCACAGGAGACGGCAGTACTATTCAGTCAGTGTGTGGCTTATCAGGTCTAGTGAAGAATGGACACCTGACTACATTAACTCCTGAACATTTGTTCAATGGGGGCTAAAACAGGTGGAGTCTGGGTTTGGTATGTGTGTGGAGAAGATACCTTCAGAGCTCGGTGTGGTCTACACAACCACAGCTGGGTTGCTGTATGTTTGTTTTACCCTGGTGTGTTCATGTTTTATTCATTTCCATCCGTCCATATTTGCTTATCCTTGCAGTTGTCTTTGCCAGTATCACAGATATCTATTGTGTCCTCTATGAATGGCTACTGCCCTGTTACCCTAAACTCCATCATGAAATGTGTTGAGCGGCTTGTCAAACCAAACATCACAGAACTAGATTTGCACCAGTTTGCCAGATCCAGATCACTTGTCTCTGATTCCGAATGTGCTGACAAAACAGTCTGTCTGCATTGGAAAAACCTCCAGCTCCATCACAGAGCACTGGAACCCCTCTAGGTTGTGTCCTCAGTCCCCTGCTGTTCACACAGCTAACATGTTTGCAGATGATGCAGCATTTATGGGCTTCATTCATGGGAATCCAGAATCAGTGTGGAGGGGACTGGTGCTGAGACAGGAATAGTGAGGGAAGCTGGGAAACTATTTGTCCTCTCATAGCTGCTGCAGGAACAGGGCTCCCAACATTGTCCAAAACTTCTCACACCTTCTTCACGAGCTTTCTGAACCATTGCTGTCAGGTAAACGGAACCAGAACATCAAAAGCAGAACCACCAGACTGCAACACAGCTTTGTGTCTCAATAAGTGATCAAACTGTTAAACTGCTTTGTTTTTATCAATATTTTGTTTTCATCTTTTAATATTTTTAGCAAATATTTTTATTAATATTAAGCTGCTTCTGTATATAAAAGGAGAATTATGCAACATGGTTCTCAGAGGAATTTAAAACCAGTGGGACATGAAATGTCAAGTCTTGGTATTTTGTGTGTGTGTGAAACTGGAAACAGCTTTTCTGACCTGCATTAATATCTTTATTTCTAATCTTTTTAGGTTAAAGCCCAAATAATTGGTACCATTCATACATTTCTCACTATAATCAGGAAAAAAAGGCCATGTTTAAAATCATTTGTTTGATTCTGATGCTTTTCTTCTTCTGTTGTTTCTCTGCAGCGTTTGTAATTTATAACTTCCTGAGTCTGTGCTACGAGTATCTGGGAGGAGAGAGCGCCATCATGGCAGAGATCCGTGGGAAACCTATAGAGTCAGTTCCAGGATTACAGCTTTAACTTCCTTGTTTCTCATTTAAAGCCGTTGTTCTGTATGGAAAATGTTCTTCGTCCTGAAATTGTTCTTCATAACTGTAACGTGGCTCCTTCAGGTCCAGCTGTGTGTACGGAACCTGCTGTCTCAGAGGAAAAGTTTACTCCATAGGATTCCTGCGGTTCTGTAAGCAGGCCACCCTGCAGTTCTGCGTGGTCAAGCCCCTCATGGCCATCATCACTGTGGTGCTGCAGGCCTACGGCAAATATAAAGATGGAGACTTCAAGTGAGTGCTTCACCCTGGCTTCACCAAGTCAACACGCAAACATCTTTAGTTTGAGGAGATTTGATGCTGTTTGGGGCTTTAATCTGTAATGGTAATTTATCAGTCAGCAAGTGACACACAAAGACGTTAACTCTGCTGACTTCTCATCCCAGCGTTGCCAGCGGATACCTGTACGTGACCATCATCTACAACATCTCAGTCAGCCTGTCTCTGTACGCCCTGTTCCTCTTCTACTTCTCCACCAGCGAGCTGCTCAGCCCTTACAGCCCTATGCTCAAGTTCTTCATGGTCAAGTCTGTCATCTTCCTCTCCTTCTGGCAGGGTATGTTGTTCAATCTGTTAACAACGGCAGCCACTTAAACTTGAGAGGCATTGCAAAAGTATTCATACCCTTTGAACCTTTTCACATTTTGTCACAACCACAAACGTTGTCACACGCCAACACTAAGCAGTAGATAACTATCAGCTTCATATTCCAGCAGGACAACCACCCTAAACATACGACCAGAAATACAATGGATGCTTTAGATTAAAGCTGATTCATGTGTTAGAATAGCCTAGTCAAAGTCCAGAAAAAATAGTTGAGTATCTCTTGTGGGACTTAAAAAGTGACAAAAATATTGAGAAGGTCTAGACGTATGAATAATTTTGAGAGGTGCACTATCTGAACCTCTAAAATCAAACCAGACTGATGCTCAGATCTACGTTTATGGCCTAAAATCTTTGCAGTGTTGCTTTTGAAGGTGGTTTTGTTTTCAGTGATTTCCACGTGTTTGTGCTCAGGCATGCTGCTGGCCATCTTGGGGAGAAAATGTGGGGCGCCCTCAGATCAACTCACCGGAGGTTTTCAGTGGGCGAGGGCACAGTCGCCGCTGTTACCAGAACTTCATCATCTGCATCGAGATTTTTTTTGCGGCGCGGCCCCTACGACATGCCTTCACCTACAGAGTCTACATGGAAAAAAGCCTCAACCAAGAGGTCAGAAGGCTACATGATGGTGGTAGCTTCTCGTCACTATTTACTACGTGTGTTGGCTTACTGAAGGAAAAGTCTCCTTTATTAGCACAAAATACGCTACAATCCTGATTCAGCATGATGTTTTTGCGAATCTGTCCTCACTTCTCTCTTTTGCTCCATGCTGCACCTAAAGGACTTTCTTCCTATTATGGAGAGTTTGGTAGGTTTCCCCAGAAAAATCTGTCTGCTTGTGTGTGGTACACGTGTGGGTTCTGGTTCTGGGTTTGTTTTTTTTACTGGGGGTGTAACGGTGTGTTCTTTTGGTTACATTTCAATACGCTGCACAAAAAAAGCAAGAGAAAAAATAAAAAAAATGGTTACTCACCGGGTGTGACATGGTTTAAAAACAGTAGGGCGCTTTTGAAACTTTGTGAAGCCTGTATGGAAAGCTGACATTTTGTAGGTGAAAATCACACGTGATATAACCTATTTGGATTAAATACACATATGGCTTGCCATGGTCTGAAAAGACGTTGTTCTGTGATATTAGGGCTTACCGTATTCCTCTGCACCCTCTCCACAGTGCGCTGCTTGTTAAAAATAAGCTTCCAGATCTCGTTATTTCCAGCCGTTCTTGCATTAGTTTGGTGTGGACTGCTGTGGATAATAGTTTAATCTACACATTTGTTGTTGTGGCAATAAAAACACGCATTAGCTTATTGTCTGAATGATGGTTTGGTGCAAATACATTCCTTTACCGTTACACCCTTGGTTGTTATTTTAGTTTGTTTCCCAAGGTTCCCAGCTTTCTTTTTTTTCTGTTGTTTCCTTTAATCTTTGTGCCTCCTTTTTGTTTTTCCTCTTCTTATTTGACCCTCTGAATCACTAATGCCCCCCCCAGCCCCTCTCCCTGCACTAAATCACAGTTTTTTTCTTCTTCTCATTGTCTTCCTCCTCGTCTTCAATCATTCCTCTTTTTAGTTTTAACACATTTCCTCCAGCATTGCTCTTTCTGTAGAAGAGAATCTCCTTTAACCACTAACTCAACCCATCTCCTTCCTCCTCCACAGGCCGCTGTGCCCCGATGAAGAGCATCTCCAGCAGCCTAAAGGAGACGATGAACCCCGGAGACATGGTCCAAGACGCCATCCACAACTTCTCCCCGGCCTACCAGCAGTACACGCAGCAATCCACACTGGAGCAGGGGGCGCCGCCGCCCGTCCTCTGCACCCGCGGCATGCTCAGTGTCCGCGGCGACACAGAGAAGACCCTCTTGCTCAGCTCAGACGATGAATTCTAGAGCAGAACATTTCTGTTTCTTCTCACTGCAGCTGAACCTCACACTGAAACGTGAAGAGTGGATCATGTGTTGTTTCTGGGACTAATGAGAGAAGCAAGGACCTTCATGCAGAAACATTTCTGCATCCACAAGACCCACATGTCTTATTTGTTGGGAACACACGAGGCTGATTTAGTGCTTTTGGGCCTAGTTTTACTCCTGGGACCGATACCGATCCCTAGTTTTCCCATGGTCTTAGTCTTGTCCCACACGTGTTTTACAAATGAAAACTTAAATTTAAATAATTTTAGCCATGAATGGAGTAATATTCAAATTTTATAAATATTAAAGCTTTTATTTTATCATCTTTAAATTATTTGAATTATTTCTCAGCAACAGCAGAAAATATCGAGAGAAATCTAGACTGGTGCTTAGAGCCATATCCAGTGTCAGCGGTCGGAATATGGACTAAGCTGGAAGGAACAGAACCCGACAAACTGCTGGGCCGACTGCCAGATCCGATGCTGAGGTCACCAGCATTGATCCATGTTGGTATTGATATTAACACTGGAGTTAGGAGGGAGGTGAAGCATTTTATAGATCTCACTGTTCAGCTGCACAGCTGTGAAGCACAAGTGAGGATTACAGTTTGATAATTGGGTTGTTCTGTGATTGGCCGGGATAAGCAGAACCGGACCTCTGCAGGTCACAGTGTAGCTTGAATAGCTTTAGGCACAGGACTGCAGATTATTATCATTTCTAAGTTTTGTTCCATCTTTCGTTTGCCTGCTCACATTGATGTTCAAGAAACAGAGACCTGTACAGACAAACAGAAACTTTATTTTTAATGCTCCGCACTGCAAAATCGTTTATTTCTTGTTGTTTCTGGGTGTAACATATTGTTTTGAACAGATTTTATCCTAACATCGTGACTGGACAACAACGCCTTGGCCTTCCAGAAATGTCTCTCATCAGATTCAGTCAAAAAGTAAAAATAAAGCTGACTAAAATGTTCTTCCTCCATTTGGAAGCACTTTGGTTCTCCCACTGAACCTCTTCGTGTGATGTTAGTTTAGATCTCGCTCAAACATGGCTGCTTTTCCTTTTTTTGACTCATAATTGGACTTCTTGAGTCATCTGGATGAGTCATGCTGAAAATGCCGACTTGTTTACTTGATGGTACTTTCACTGCTTTGCTGTAGCTCAGGATGACAACCAGAGGGCGCTCTAAAGAGTTTCTCCATCTTCTCCAGCAACATGAAGGTTTCCCACATTTCCAGTCTCGGTAAACAGCAGCAGGTCTTGGTATCTGTTGCGTGTTTTGTTTGGAGAACAGAGGAGGTCTTTGTGCTGTTATTCTGCTGCAGCCGGATGCAGCGTTAGCTATGAATAGGAAGGAGGCTGCAGCCTATTTTAGATGTAATGTAAACCAGATCATTTTAATGCTTATTTTGGGATTTCTCCTCAGTTTGCGGGTTTCAAATCAAAAAAGTGTTGGTCTTGCTGTTGTTTAAATGCCAGAATTCACTCATAAATGTTTCCTTTGACTTGTTCTGCTGCAGCACCGTTTGGTGTGGTTGTAACAAATCGCCTGTTTTCCGTCAACTTTAAGCGCTTCTATGTAAAAACAAACATGTTTTTATCGGTTTTTAGTCGTTTGGATCAGCTGCTGACAGTTCTGCTGCTGAAATATCACATAGATAAACAGAGGAAACAATAAAAGCTGACTGCTCTGAATGTTTAGTGAATAAGTTGAGCTGTCGTCATGCTGCCGTTGCAGATTGATCCTGATATTATGGACTTTTGATGGACCCTGTTCCCAACCTTGTCCCCCTGGCCCAAAGAAAATTTCCCCCAAAGAACGAATGCCTGATCGGCTCGTCCAGGCCCAAGGTTTTATGTTAAAAGCAAAAAACAAGGACCCGGGCTGAAAAACGATGATCAGCACCTTCTGGCGTCCCGTGAACCGAAGGAGAAGCATTGGGACAGCAAAAGCTCTTTTATCTAAAAGGGGTTCCTCCTCAAATCATTCCACGCAGTCTGGAAAACCCGGAATCTTTTTAAGGGTTTTTCAGGTTGAGATTAAAAGGAAATTCTAAAAAGCTTGTCTTTTGTTACCCTTTCCCTTTCCCCTCTACTGTGCTAAAGGAAAATTTTAGTTTTTGATTCTTTCCCAGCGTCCTTCCCCCTGTCCCCCGGGCAGGACCACTGAAAGTTCCCTACTGATCTGTGATCGTGATGGTGGGGGTTTCTGGTAAAGCATTAGGGTGGGTTGCTCTCCCCTCCCTTCCCCCTTCTCCTTTTTCCCCCCTCCCTTCCTCCCTTCCTCTTCTCTCCCTTTTCCCCTCCCTCCCCCCTTTCTCCCTTCCCTTTCCTCCCTCCCCCCTTCTCTCCCTGCTTCCCCTCCCCCTTTCCCCTCCCTCCCCCTCCCTCCCCTTTCTCCCCTCCCTTCCTCCTCCCTCCCCTTTCCCCCTTTTCCTCCCCCCCTTCCTTTCTCCCTTTCCCCTTCCTCCCCCCCCCTTTCCTTTCCCCTTCCTCCCCCCCCTCCCTTCTCCCCCTTCTCTTCCCCTCCCTCCTCCTTTTTCCCCCTCCCTTCCTCCTCCCCTTCTCTCCCTCCTTCTCCTCCCTCCTTTTTCCCCCTTTCCCTTTCCTCCCTCCCCCCTTCTTCCCTTTCCCCTTCCTCCTCCCTCCTTTTTCCCCCTTCCTTCCTTCCTCCCCCCCCCTCTCCCCCCTTCCTCCCTCCCCCCCCTTCTTCCTCCCTTCCCCCTCCCTTTCCCCCCTGTTTCCCTCCCCCCTCCTTCTTCCCTTCCTTCCTCCCCCCCTCTCTCCCGCCTCTCCCTCCCCCCTCTCTCCCTGCCTTCCCCCCTCCCCCCTTTCTCTCCCTGCCCTTCCTCCCCCCTTCTCCCCCTGCCTCCCCCCTCCCCCCTTCTCCCCTTCCTTCCTCCCTCCTCCTCCTCCCCTTTTCCTTTCCCTTCCCCCCCCCTCTTTCTCCCCCTTCCTTCCTTCCCCCTCCCCCTTCTCCCTTTCCCTTTCCTTCCTCCCCCCCTCCTTCTCCCCCTGCCTTCCTCCCTCCTCCTTCTCTCCCTCCCTTTCCCCCTCCCCTTCTCCCCCTTCCCTTCCTCCCTCCCCCCTTTCTCCGCTTCCCCCCCCCCCTTCCCCCCCTCCCTTCCTCCCTCCCCCCTCCCCTCTTCCCCCCCCCTTTTCCCTGCCTTCCTCCCCCCCCCTTTCTCTCCTCCCTTTCCCTCCTCCCCCCCTTCTCTCCCTGCCTTCCTCCTCCCCCTTCTCTCCCTCCCTTTCCTCCTCCCCCTTCCCCCCTTTCTTCCCTGTTTTGGGGTTTTGGGAGGCCCTGGAGTAAATTCGTTGTAGATTCTTCTATGACTACTTGGAAAATGGACCAGAAATGGGCCGAGATCTCAGCTAACCAGAACCTGGAAAAGTGAGGACTGTGGGGATGAATCTGGGGAAGCCTGCATCCTGATCTTCTCTGCAGTGACAGAGCAGCTGTTTGCTGTGTTGGAGATCTCCATTCATTCTCCCCATGAATCCAGTTGGTTTCCTCTTTTCCATAAAAAACCCCACGGGAGTTTTTATGAAATTGTACAACATTTTTTAAAATTTAATTTAATATAAAATGCAATGTTTTAAATTTTCACAATAGAAAAAATACAGGTAATAAATACAAATCCTTTTTGTTTGCAGGGTATTAAAAAAACCCGCACGTTTGAAAAATTAATAGGGGGTAAATGCTTTGCCACAACGGAAACTCAATCAGTAAATCCCGCTCATGTTTTCAAGCGGTATCTGCAACAGGGTTTTTGGGTAAAATTCCTCTTCATACTCTATTGCAGATACAGTGGCCAAACAAAGCCCGGGAAACATAGATGTGTCCGAGAAAACCCCTCATGGAGCTCATCAAGTGAACCAGTCCTCCTCTCTATGAAATTTTTTTCCACCCCTGCAGGTTCTTTCTTTTCCTTTTAACCGGGAAATTCCATTCCTAGTTCCTTCCTCCTTTCCTTTCCCCTCTCATCTTCTTCTAGCGCCCCCTGGATTTTCCCTCCCTTGCAGCGGTAATTTCTTTTTTAAAACAAACAACGTTGAAAAAAATAAATGTTCCTCCTGGGATCGGTTGGAAAGCTGGGACAGACATGGTAATAAAAAAACCACACAAAAAATCATCATACATCAATATGGCCGCTGGCTTTGAGTATTTCTACGCATCTAATCATTAACATCTTGTAATCTTTGTTGCCACACAACACAACAATAATTAGACTTGAGAATCCCCCTCGATAGCATAAGTACCCTTTTTTAAAAAAATGTAGACATCACGCACCGTTTTCTGTCTTTATAAAATCACCTTTAAATACAAATAAAATATAGAATATATTTCTCTTAAAAATGTACTCAACATTTTCGTCTCTGCAGCACATACGGACGTTAAAAATAACAAAATGGAATGTTTTCAGAGGGTTTGCATCGGTGTGAGCGGGGATTCCCACAATCAGCGTAGATGGAAAAATGGCAAATGACCGACGGTGTCTGGGAAGCGCAGATATCCGCCTAATATGAACTGAAAACCGCAACAGACTGACCCCCAAATTTTCTGCCAAAAGGGGTTTTTTTAAATGAGCAAGGTGTGGGAGGTGTGGGAGGTTTAGGTCAGAAAAATTTGAAAACCCCAGAAACAAATAAGTGGTGTTTTTGAACGGAAGAAAGGGCTGGGTTCTGCCTTTTACTTTTTTGTTCAGGTTGGGTTCTTGTAGCCCTACGGTCCTGAAAGGGACGTGTTGATTGATAAATATGTGAAGAAAAAGGGTTCGGGGGAAAGTGAGCCCCCCAAATTTTTTTTCGGGTCTTAACCTTCTTGCCTGGATCACAAATGCAGGAGGTTGAAATAATTATTTTGAGGCATGTATGACCCTCCCATGCATGAGGGGACGACAGAGCTGCTAATAATTACCACTAAACTGGAAGTGGGATCAGAATAGGACCACGATGCTTTAGACGTGAAGATGCAGGAGAGGAAGCTTCAAACATCTGATGATCTAAATGGAGGCTGAAGGATGATCCTAACTAGAAAGCTTCAGCGTCACAGCTGGAGTAAAGACGTACAGTAACTGTGGGTCGGACCGGCTTCAGTCAGAGTCCAACTAATCGACGTCTGCCCTTCGGGTGGTACGGTGGATCGATGTTTTGTGGATCTATGTTCATCAGCCCTGCCTAATTAGCATGACAAGTTCTGCTCTAGAATCTGAGTGCTTGAAAAGTGGAGCACGTTTCCAGTCATCTGCAGTGGACATGTTCTGGATGACTCCTCTACTGCTCCTGCTGCTTGTATAGAAAACCTAAGCTAGGTTGTTGTTGCTAGGCAACGTTGCACACCTTGCTGCACTGAGGTAAATCACTTCTGCATATCATAACGTGAAAAAGGTGCAGACAGCATGTTTAGTATTTTCCTACTGATCTAGTTTGTTGCTCTCTTGTCTTTGCATACGTGTGTGTTGAATATCCAAGCCTACGTCCCCCCCCCACCCCGTTGTCTGGTTCTGGCAGCTCTTCTAGGACGGCTCCTGCTCTCTCTGTTGCTGAGGCTGCTGTGGACTCTTGACGATGGTGATGACTGAGGCGGTGTTGAGGCGTGGAGCCGTCGCCAGCAGGCTCCCTCCTCCAGCTTCCAGACCCCTGGCGAACCTCTGGAGGGCGGCCAAGCGTGCGCCGAGCCCCTCCAGCTCTTTCCTCATGCCGGCGTTCTCAGCCCCGAGCCGCTCCACCTCTCTCTGGAGCTCCATTTTCTGCTGCTCCAAGGCCTCTCGTTGGGATACGCGTTTGACACGGCAGCTGGCGGCATAGCCGCGGTTCTTCAAGGTCCGACGGCGCTGCTTCAGTTTCTGGATCTCCTCGCGGGAGAGGCCTCGCAGGTGGAGATTCAGCTCCCGCACTGAGAGGGACATGAGCTCACTGTCTGACAGGAAGTGCACATTCTCACCACACTCCTGCTTGACCTGATGGGAGGATGAAGCAAGAGGAGGACAGTTGTTCAGCGTTATCGAAGCAGGATTTTAAAGTCTTTAAGTTTTCATTTAACTAATTTTAAAACACATGTAACTTTTTCACATGTATTCACATTACAACCACAAACTTCGGAGAATTTTCTTGGACCTTCATGTGACAGACCAACACAGAGTAGTGAAAAACTAAAGCTCACTCAGTTTGGATGAAGAACATCAGAGAACATCTCATTTCAAGTCTCGCCACAGATTCTCAGTTGGTTTTGGGTCTGGTCTTTGACTAGGCCATTTCCATGAATCTGATTTAATGTAAACCATCCTTTGTATCTCTGGCTGTATGTTCAGGCTGGTTCTCCTGCTGGAAGGTGAACCTCCACCTCAGTCTCAGGTCTTCTGCAGCCTCTAACAGGTTTTCTTCCAGGATTGTCCTGGATTTAGCTCCATCTATCTCCACCATCAACCCTGACCAGCTTCCCTGCCCCTGCTGAAGAAAAGCTTCCCCACAGCATGATGCTGCCACCACCACGTCACCAGTGGATGGGATGTGTTCCTCTTCTCCCGCTCACAGTGCTTTTCATGGAAACGTCATGGAAACGCCAAACGTTACACTGCGGTCTCATTTGAGCAGAGCACCTTCTTCTACGTGGCTTGTGTCAAATTGAAAGCAGAACTTCTTGCTTTTTCCTGCAGTGGTTTTCTTCATGCCACTCCACCATAACAGTCAGATTTGTTGGCAGAGCCTCCATCTGAGCTGTGGATCTCTGCAGCTCCTCCAGAGGTACACAAGCCTCTTGGCTGCTGCTCACCTTGCCTGGCCTGTCGGTTGAGGTACATGGCCGAAAATATCTCTACAAAGCTTGGTAGCTTTGTAGAGATATTTTCTAACTTTCCAGTTAGTCACTACTTCATGTTGCTCTGTCACATAAAGTGTAAATAAATTACAGTGAAGTTTGTGGTTAAAAGTGACACACATTCTGTTGCAAGGAACACTGTATTGCAGAAACATAAAGATGATTCATGACTTTTCGACTGATGACTAGCTTTCTTTCTCCTAGTAGATTTTTACCTTCAGGGCTTTGCTGTTCCTCTCTGTCGTCATGATCCAGTTGTCTTCAGTCTTTCCCTCAAGCACCAGTTCAAACGAATACAGACGCTATGGAAGAAGAAAACAACTGAACTCAGCAGGTTACGGTTTTCCATGTGATTCAGTCATTCTGCTGTTTTTGTCTCATATCTGGCCTGACATTTACCATCCGCTCACAAGACAGTCGGTCATGCACACGCCGTGAAGAAAAGGAGAACCCACAGATCTTTCATGCTTCTCCAAAATCACTCTGTCATTAAACTCTGCGGTTTGATACGGGAGGAAGAGGAGCTTTTCAAAACGACGTGTCTTTCTTTCCTATTCGCTAGAATGTTGAGGGGGAAGTTATTCTGTGTATCTGGCTTTTAGTTGCTCAAAGCAGGTGTCCTAACCAGTTCACTCAACACTTCCTCTTGTCTACATCAACGGTTCAAAGCTTTCACTGTAAAACATGAAAACATTCAGGGAGGATCCTGACTGTTAAACCGACAACTTTAGATGTTCTTCTGTAGTTTGCTTTAAAACAATAAGTGAAATCCATCAGACTGAACCTTGAAAGGTACACTTAAAGCTGTGTGTTGCAACAGTGGAGAATAACAAAGGTAGAGCTGTTTAACTCAGCTGTATTTGTCATGTTTCTCTGTTTTTCTCACTCAGCGCTTCGCACAGAGATTACATCAGGGCTGCCTATAAGCCGTTTAAGGTCAGATCACAAATATCGTTGCGTGGGATAAAAGTCTAACCTCTAAGTGGGCTAACCGAAGCTGTTTTTCCCCTTGCCGTTTCTTTGTTGGTTTAGTGGTGTGCTTCAGATCACTTTCATATTGATAAAGGTTTTCAGCTGATGGGACAGGTTCTGTTTCACCTCCAAGCCAACCAAGGGAACAGAACAAAGGACGACAGTGCAGGTTAAAGAGACGGCGTCCCATAAAACAGCAGGGTATTAAAATGAAGCAAGCCCAACGATGCTACTTTCACACCTTACAAAAAACCACAGGGTGTTTTCCCATGTTGCTTTTGCAAAGTCAGTGGCAACTTTTGGAATTTTCGCAACATGGGATTTTTCTCTTTAGAAAGTGAACATCCCTTCTGTGGGTCATGCTCTTCAGGCCTGATGTTTGGAACAACACAAAAACAAACTAAGCAGGAGGCTGCATGACGTTGCTGCAGCTGCAGCCATGTGGCTACTCTGAGGTAGGTGTTGACTAATGGCAGCTTCTGTGAATATTTCTCTTCTTTATGATTGTGAAACTGACAACTGAAGCATTTGGTAGGTTTCAAAGCATTATCATGATGTTTTGCAACTTTTGAACCCTCTTCCGGCGTACTGATGAGTCAGCATGGTCACAACGTTTAGAGACATGACTAAACCTAAAGATTTATAACCCTGCAGTTTAATAACAAATAACTTCATGAGATTATTTCAGGTTGTTCTTTTGTTTACTTTCATTTGTATGAATCCAGCAGTGAACATAATGGCTCTTAGGCTCAGTATTACAGAATGGAGCCTTATTTTGTTTCTATCTTAATCACCTTGTATCATCTATGTACAAACTGTGGTTCTGGTGCCACTGGAGGCAACATTTATTGGTACTGGAACAGATTAACTGCAACACAGAACTACTAAACACCGTCTCTACAACCGGAATCAGACAAACAGGTTCTGGTGGCTGGATGTCCCTGAATCAGAACCTGGGTCTGGGGATGACATCACAGACCCAAATTCAAAAGCCAGCTGGGATTCGTATGCTACCTGACAGGGATAACTGCTATGAGCAGCACAAGCTAATAGCAGCAGATTGGTCCTTCCAAACACTGCACCAACTTGCTCACTGAGTGAGATTTTGTAGCACTGCATGAAGATCTCACTGAGAAAAATATCACCGAACAAGAAGCTTTATTCATGTGGTCATCACTGAGTTTAACATGAGAAGCAGCTATATCGGGCCGGATGTGGCTCAGCTGTTAGAGGTTTGTCCTGAAACCGGTCGGTTGCTGGTTCAACCCTCCGCTATGTCTGTCTCAGTCGTTGTGTCCTTGGGCAAGACACTTTACCCTCCTTGCCTGCTGATGGTGGTCAGAGGGCCCGGTGGCGCCGGTTGTACGGCAGCCTCACTTCTGTCAGTGTGGCCCAGGGCAGCCGTGGCTACAACGTAGCTCACCACTGATGGTGGGTGGATGACTGATTGTAGTGGAAAGCGCTTCGGGGTCTCTGGGGACTTGATAAAGAGCTAAACAAGTTCAGGCCATTTATCATTTTTTATATTGGTCTTTCTATCCCACTCTGAACTCCAGCTCCAGGGGATCTTGCTGTTAACTTTTCCAACCTGAAACTGATTAAAAGTGGAACGAATAGTTAATCTACTGATCATAACGGACATTTTTATCTCTTTTGTTTAAGACATAAAACTACAAACTCTGCTGTCCTACTATTAAATGTCTCAGTGTAGTAGTAATTGGACAACAGAATAATTGCCTTGTTATGAGAACCACTGATTAGCCCTTTTCCAAAGGTTTAAAACCCCGCTCATCACAACCGACAGATTAGTTAACAATTAAACCCATTTGATAAAAACTGCAAGAGGAAAATTGGGTTTTTGGGGCTACAATCACAAATGGATTAGTCCAAAAAGAAATAAACATAAAGGCTGAAAAAAACCAAAGCACAGGCTTTTCTGACCCACATTTTCTCAAGCTGCGGACAAAGGACCACTTGGTTTACCTGGGTCTCCCTCGGCGGTACTAGAAGACGGGTTTGGTCGGCCCTTTACAGAACTAATTTAAAGGGTTTAACCAAAATCCCAGCTAAAGAGGGTTTTAAAAAAAAAATTATGTGAAAATTTTGGGCTCCCCTTTTTTTCCCTCCATTTGTTTTCTCTTTTTTGTTAATTTGCATTTTTCTTTTTAATTTTTTAAGTTTTTAAAATTTCCCGTTTTTTTAAATTTCGTAATTTTAAAATTCCCCCATTTTTCCCCCCCCCCCCCCCTCCCTTCCCCCCCCGTTTTTTTCCCCCCTTTCACCCCCCCTCCCCCCCAAACCCCCCCCGCCTTTTTGGGGGGGCCTTTTTTCCTTCCGGAAAACCCGGGGGGTCCCAAAAAAAAAAAAAATCCGGGGGGTTTTCCACCTTTTTCGCCCCCATCCAAAAAAAACCTTTTCCCTTTTAGTCTAAAAAGCTGGGGGAAGGGTTTTGGGTTTTTGGGGTTTTTGGGGTATTTAAAAAAAAAAGGGGGTAAATTTTGAAAAAAAAAACCTTTTTAAGGGAATTTTTCCCCCCAAACAAGGATTTTATTTTAAATTAAAAGGGAAAAAAA
>JAHHUM010002859.1:0-13448 GCA_036173005.1 Crenichthys baileyi
CCCCTCCCCTTTATTCCCCTGCTCCATCTCATCTGCTTTTCTTGTTCAGCTCGTTTGAAAACAATCCACTGCCACCAGGAGGCAGTAAAGCCTATATATTTATGTTCACCGGTGTTGATTTAATAAAGCTCAGTTTGTATGTAGCCCTTGTTTCCTTCAGCAGTCACATGTGGCTTTTTCTAATGAATATGGGGTAAACGTAATGATTTAGAAGCTTAGCATTAAGCAAATTTTTCCTCCCATATGACAATACACAATAAAAAAAACCTTCACTCTCTAAGTCTATTTGCTGCAAATCAGAGACTTAAACCAATAGCTGCTGTCAAATATTCAGACGCTCTATTCACGCCAGCTAGTAATTATGTGTGCTCATCTGGAAACCAGATTTGAGAACTAGGGGGAGAGGTGCCGCCTCATTTCAAGCTAATTTTGGGAAGCTATTTATGCCAAAGAAGACGGCGGGAAGTAACGGTGAAAGCTTGTGAAGCCAGTCTGACACTGGTAATGACAGTTGATGCCAGCATTTGGACAGATTTGAGAAGATATTTAAACTTAAAATCAATTTGAGGCTTATTACCAATGATCCCTACAAAACATGCCCCAGTATGAGCAAAATTGATGCTTACTTTTAAGTCGCTTTGCCAACTCTATGATTAGAACTACAAACATAGGACATATGGGGTGGAATGTAGCTGTCGCGGGTTCGACTCCCGGCCCATGCGACTTTTGCTGCATGTCTTTCCCCTCTCTCCACCCCCAAAATTACCCCACAAAGATGGAAGCCTTTTGGAAATCTTCTTGTATTCTTGTTAATGTTTTCTATTTTATGTGGCAGGAATTTCCAATTTTTTATACTGATTAATGAAAGTTAATGATCGGAACCTTCTCCTTCTTGTTTTTGATTTGGGTCCATTCTGAAATCTGCCAAGTTTTTTCTAACATGTGAGAAGTTCAAGATCGTATTCTTGTCTATGGTTCTCAAACTCTGGTAGCTGGTCTGCTATTAGTGGTAGAAATATTGATGATGTCATAATGTGAAAACCAAGCTAATCAACGGTTGTTACCAAAAGCTAATAGGTACAAACACCCTGTAAACTTTGACCTTCTTTGGCTTAGCATTCCGCCTTGATCAGTGAATGACATCACACCCAATTTAATACTAGCATATGAGAGTAAATAATTTTCAAATAAATAACGATATATCTCTTAGTTAGGGTTGGGGCGGTGGTGACAACAGTGGTAGGTGTTCGTCCTGTGACCGGTGGGTTGCCAGTTCAAACCCCAGCTCCATCTTTCTCAGTTTATTGTGTCCTTGGGCAAGACACTTTACCCGCTTTGCCTGCTGATGGTGGCGCTGATTGTATGGCAGCCTCACTTGTGTAGTGTATGAAGGGGAGGATGACTGATTCTAGTGTAAAGCGCTTTGGGGTCCTCAGACTTGATAAAGTGCTATACAAGTGAAGGCCATTTACCATTTAGGGTTACTAAACCTCTTTTAAAATATGTGATTGTACCGTATTTGACACTTAAGGGGCATTCCTTACATATTCAATCAAGTTGTATTTTTAGGAGTCAGTGGAAAACTATTTATAGTGGATGAGGATAATTAGGATATGGATAGGCTTTCACTAAGTGCTCCCTCAAGCTGTCTGTTAGGTTTCTCCACCGACCAATCAGGATCCATCAGTCACTGGTCCTAAGTCAAGCAGAGGCATTAAAGTAAAAAAAACAGCTTTATCTTGAAGACAGACTAAAAATATTTATATGCATTTATAAGAATACTTAATTATTTACATAAAGCAAATTTCATCTTTAGGATGAAGGTTTATCAGTCAGTCATTTTCTACCGCTTCTTCCATAGTGGCGTGTGGGGAAGCTGGTACCTATCTCCAGCAGTCTATGGGGGGGTACACCCTGGACAGGTCGCCAGTCCATCACAACACAGACACACACAGGAAAAACAACCATGCACACACTCATTCACACCTAAGGGCAATTCAGAGACACCAATTAACCTAACAGTCATGTTTTTGGACAGTGGGAGGAAGCTGGAGTACCCGGAGAAAACCTACGCATGCACAGGGAGAACATGCAAACTCCATGCAGAAAGACCCCTGGCCGGGGGAGTCAGACACAGGACCTTCTGCTGCAAGGCAACAGTGCAGCCCAGGTTAATCATTAGATTGTTAAAAATAAACATGTTTAAACCTTTTTGAATTTTGTATGTATTTTTCTGAGTCGGGTTTTTAGAAAAAAAAGGTAAAAGAAACCTACATTTCAAAGTTTTACATTTTCAAATGGTACGTCACAGCAGCCATCTTTACGTTTTACACGAGTGACAGCCATGTTTGACTTTTTAGGACAGTGAGAAACTTTAAACTTTTTCGCCCTGGATTTTCCAGTTGACTCTTCAAACTCAAAACTAGAAAATTCTGACTTTTCTGTAAGTAGCTGTTGGTGTTTGGAGATTACAGTCTTAGCTGCACCTATTTTAAACAACTCTCATACTGACATTACAATTCATGATATTGCTTGGAAAGAATAAAAAAATACCAGCAGACATCAATGAGGTAGGAACATCGAAACCACAATAAAAATAACCTCTATGTTTGGGTGAAAACAATTCCCAGGATAAAGTAGAGAGGTGAGCCACATTGCACAAGCTTCTACAAAAACTAATGAACAAAAACCTCTATAACACACACATAAAATATCGGACGTGATCGGGAGTGTTTTTCTCTTCTAATGCAAGTAAATGCGGAATGATCAGTCTTCAGGATTTACCACTGCCTACTTGTCAACACACCAGGCTTGTTAGCAGGAAAACAAAGCAGCCTGACCCTGGTTCATTCTGACATTCATGATATACCAGCGGGGTGCTGTCAACTGAACACCAGCCTCTGTCCACACATTCTCAACCTCCGTAAACATGTTTGACTTTATCAGTTGACTTCTCTGCCATCTGGCTGCTCCCCACGGCCCAAAGGTGGACATGCGCCATTTACTGTATGTGCAAACTCAGAGTTTTTTTAGTTAGTGATGCCCGATCTATTTTAGCCTATATTTTTTTCTACCCATAAAGCTCTGTTATTGTCACATTTTATTTTCTGCATCTTCA
This sequence comes from Crenichthys baileyi, assembly GCA_036173005.1. Taxonomy (NCBI): domain Eukaryota; kingdom Metazoa; phylum Chordata; class Actinopteri; order Cyprinodontiformes; family Goodeidae; genus Crenichthys; species Crenichthys baileyi. The sequence continues at coordinate 3,119 of JAHHUM010002859.1, forward strand.
GTCTAAGGGCTTTCATGTGTTGGGGATTTTCCTCACTCTATGTGATGTGATTTCTTCCTTTTGCTGCTTTTGAACTTTAGAGGTGTAAGCTTCAAGCTGTTATTAAGCTGCCTGATGAATGCTTCTAGTTTACAGGGTCAGCTTAAATGGGACATTTTTTCATTAATCTTTCTCATTCAATATACATATGTTGAATCCTATGGCTAAATCTGTGCTGACGGTATATATTATAATTTAATTCAGACAGCCAAGGACCTCAGGCAAGGAGATAACAAAACTAAATGTGTACAATAGTCGAGCTGCAGCATTTATTATTATATGCATGCGTCTTAAAGCTTTCATTGCTGATAGGATTTAGGAAATGTGAAAGTGAGAGCCAGCAATAATTCTGCAAGAGGGGAAATGGGTTGGTCACTTATCTGTTATCATATTACACATTCACAACAATCACAGACATTTATTTACCCCCCTCCTCCCCCCATAGTTCATTAGAATTTATTAAACTGCTAAATCCCAAGTCACATGATCACAAATCCAATCAAACAGAGGCGCGTCTGCCAGTGTTAATTAAAATGTGTGTATAAACTGACTGGTAGGAGAAGAAATCAAAATGGCAGCCTTTATTAAATTCCTGTTGAGTTCTTGTTAAAATCAATATGGCAGACAAGGCGGTGGGCTTACAGTTAAAATGGTGCCTGTAACTACAAAATGATGTCCGTTTAAAATGGAGAGGTAATCTAGAAGTTTTGATTGTCCCTTTGGTTTCATTAAAGGTGAATGTTGCTAGTGTACCAGACGTTCTTTGAATGAATTTGTAGAACGGTGACACATGAGAGGCAACCAGATTTTCCCACCAGGAAGTCTTTTTAAGAAGACAAAAAGAAAGCATGAGTTGCTGAAAACTTCTTTGCTGGTTTGGTTGTGTGGCCACTTGTAAAAAGTAGGTTTGTTTTAAATCATTGACTGTTTGGAGTCATTTAACAACATTTTAATTAGTTGTTATAGGTTCCAGCCTCTGACCAAGGCAGTGGTTTCCTCTCACCTTAAAACTAAGCAAGCACTAGTACCAGTTTAGAAACGGGGCTAAATTGACCTGTCTTCCGAATGTTTTAAAGTCCAGTTTATCTCAACAAAGTTACAGTTTGATCTATCCAATGTGACAAAAAATTAAAAATATTTGCTTTTTGCATTCTTTAGAGCTTTCTAATGTTTCTATGTAGAAATGACTGGCAAAAAACACTAAGTTGCCAAAAGTATTTGTCTATCTACTTTTACATGTACATGAAATTTGATGACATCCTATTCTTAATCTATGAGGTGCAGTTTGTTGATGGACCCACCGTTGCCAGCAACAGCAACTTTAACTATTCTGTAAAATATCTTCCACAAGGTTTAGGAATGTTTTCATATTTAGATGAGAAAACCAGAAGTACTCTAATTTATCCCAAAGATGTTCAATAATGTTGAAGTCAGGACTCTGTGCAGGCCAGTCAAGTTTCTCCACACCTGCTTTATACACCTACAGCCATGGAGGTCATTGGTGCAATATAGTGTGTTTAAAATTTTATCTGCCAACACATGCAGCAAAGATTACATTGTGAATGGTGCATTCACTGGTTTGAAAGAGATTAGATTTCTGATTTTCTGACTGGCTGGTCACTGGTTAGGGCCGATCAAACTGAAAATCAGCCAATTCCAGTCGGCAGCTGATTTCTCTGTGCATTTCTACTAGAGGTGGGTTGGCCTAAAATAAGAGATACATAATTAGAAATAATAATTTGGGACAGATATGGGCAGGTGCAGGTAAAACTGATATGATGTTGGTATAAATTAACATATTACTTCTATACTTGTCCATATTTGGGGAAATAGACTGCACCTGAAAGAATTTAGAGAGGGAACAAGTGCCTCAATTTTCTTTTTGCTGAGGCCACTAGGTGACAAATGGAGGCACCTCTGACAATAATTCTGGTCTATAACAGAAAGGCTATACTTAAAGGTTTTCTCTTGCTGTAGAAAGGAGTTTTGGTTGGAAATTTAAGGAAGCATTTGCAAACAAAAAGCAAACACATGATGGTGTTGATTCTCTTGCAGTCTGTTTGCATTTGCACAAGGCTGTTATTTATGCAAATTAATATTCCAAGGAGACTGCAGCAGCACCTTGATGCTAATTAGAAAACTATCAATTTGAAGTCTCTTTGACCTTCTGGGGTATTTCGAAAAACTTTTAAAACTCTTAAAACTCTTAAATGTCATTTAAGCTTACCATGTCTTTATTAGGAAAGCAATGGTAATGTCCTGTTTTTATTATTATTTCTACATACTGTAGAAATAGTATATCTTAATACAATATCAGTTTAATCTTAGGTAAATAGTGAATTAAGTTTAGGTCTAACAATAACTTGGACATTGTTATCAGGAGGTGTACCTGTCACGTTTGGGTTTTGGAGGAAGGACCGGAGTGCAGAGCATGACGAGGAAGCCACATGGCGAGTAGATCAACATTTAATGTTGAAGATGCACAACAGACTTACAGGCAGGCAGGCAGGAAACCAACTGCTGACGGACTGGGAAGAACTCAGGGTAACAAATAGGATATCATACTAGGAAACTAACAGAATAATTCACAGGATGACTAGAAGGGTATAGGTGGACGGAGGAACCAGCAGAGGACAATGAAAACCAGTAAGCTATTATACAGAGGGAGATAGAGTATGGACCAATGGAACAGTGAGGCAGGTAATCAGAGGAAGGATGGAACAGGTGTGGAAACAAGCTGAAGGCAACTGAGGGGAAAGTGTCTGATGAAACTAATTAGCCGAGGGAAACTAGACTAAATAACAAAACTCAGGGAAACATATCTAAAGGAAACTTTAAACAAACGTACAAAGAACCTAGAAAGTAACAATTAACAGAAGTAATCTGAGGACATGGGAGGTTGAGAGATATCGACTAGAAATGGTGGGCTCTGGAACCCATCTCCTCGAGAGGGGCTGGACTCTCTTCTACTCTGGAGTGGCCCACGGGGAGAGGCGGCGGACTGGTCTGGGTTTGCTTGTTGCCCCCCAGCTCAGCCGTCTCGTCTTGGGGTTTACCCCAGTGGATGAGAGGGTCACATCCCTGTGTCTTCGGGTTGGGGATAGGTCTCTGACTGTCGTTTGGCCTACGGGCCGAGCGGTAGTGCGGAGTACCCGGCCTTCTTGGTGTCCCTGTCGGGGGTGCTGGATAGTACCCCTCCCGGGGACTCCATTATTCTGCTGGGGGACTTCAACGCCCACGTGGGAAACGACAGTGACACCTGGAGAGGCCTGATCGGGAGGAATGGCCTCCCCGATCTGAATCCGAGTGGTGCTTTGTTATTGGACTTCTGTGCTAGTCAGGGATTGTCCATAATGAACACCATGTTCAAACATAAGGGTGTCCATCAGTGCAGTTGGCACCAGGACACCCTAGGCAGGAGGTCAATGATCGACTTTGTTGTCGTATCATCAGACCTTTGGCCGCATGTTTTGGACACTCGGGTGAAGAGAGGGGCTGAGCTGTCCACTGATCATCACCTGGTGGTGAGTTTGATCCACTGGAGGAGGAGAAAGCCGGACAGACTTGGATGGCCCAAGCGCATAGTGAGGGTCTGCTGGGAACGTCTGGCGGAGCCCTCGGCCAGGGATGTATTCAACTCCCACCTCCGGGAGAGCTTTGACCAGATTCCGGGGGATGTTGGAGACATAGAGTCCGAGTGGACCATGTTCTCCGCATCTGTTGTTGATGCTGCTACCGGTAGCTGCGGCCGTAAGGTCTGCGGTGCCTGTCGTGGCGGCAATCCCAGAACCCGGGGATGGACACCGGCAGTAAGGGATGCTGTCAAGCTGAAGAACGAGTCCTATCGGCTGTGGCTGGCTTGTGGGACTCCTGAGGCGGCTGACTGGTACCGTGAGGCCAAGCGTGCTGCGGCCCGGGCTGTGGCAGAGGCAAAAACTCGGGCCTGTTAGGAGTTCGGTGAGGCCATGGAGAAGGACCACCGGTTGGCCTCGAAGCAATTCTGGCAAACCGTTCAGCATCTAAGGAGGGGAAGTAGTGCTTCGCCAACACTGTTTATAGTGGGGGTGGGGAGCTGCTGACCTCAACTGGGGACATTATCGGGCGGGGGAAGGAGTACTTCGAGGATCTCCTCCATCCTGCCATCACGCATTCAATTCAATTCAATTCAGTTTATTTATATAGCGCCAATTCACAACACATGTCGTCTCAAGGCACTTCACAAAAGTCAGATACATGCATTACAGTTAATCCGAATCATTGAACACTGCAGTCAGATTCTGTTATTTATTCAAATAGGATAAAAGGTTTCTCTATCTAAGGAAACCCAGCAGATTGCATCCAGTCAGTGACTTGCAGCATTCACTCCTCCCGGATGAGCATGTAGACAGTGGACAGTCACTGGCGTTGACTTTGCAGCAATCCCTCATACTGAGCATGCATGTAGCAACAGTGGAGAGGAAAAACTCCCTTTAACAGGAAGAAACCTCCAGCAGAACCAGGCTCAGTGTGAGCGGCCATCTGCCACGACCGACTGGGGGTTAGAGAGAACAGAGCAGAGACACAAAGAGAACAAAAAAGCACTGATCCAGGAGTACTTTCTATGGGAAGGAAAAGTAAATGTTAATGGATGTAGCTCCTTTAGTCGTTTCACCTAGAAAGAAAGAAGAGATAAACTCTGAGCCAGTTTTCAATGTTAGAGTCTGAAGAGAGCACATAGAGTTAGTTACAGTAAAAGCTCAGTCGGTAGCTATGTCTAGGAGAGAGAAAGGGTTAAACACTGAAAGACAGGGCAATTTGGATCATCGGTAGAGGGTGAGCATTAAGTTGTTGCCAGCAGAAGCTTGGACGATGCCCCTCTCCAGAAAGGTGTTACAGGTAGACACAGAGTCGGGCCAGGTGTAGCTTCTAGGAAGAGAAAAGAGAGAGAACAAAGTTAAAAGCTGAAATAACAGCAAATAATGCAAAATTGAAGAGTAGTGTGAGAATGTAGCGAGGAGGGTGAAAGTGGTCATTATGTCCTCCAGCAGCCTAAGCCTATAGCAGCATAACTACAGAGATAGCTCAGGATAACCTAAGCCACTCTAACTATAAGTTTTATCAAAAAGGAAAGTTTTAAGCCTAGCCTTAAAAGTAGACAGTTTGTCCATCTAGAGCCCACTGGTGGCCATTGTTATACTAAAAACCACAACGATTGGGATACCTCTCTCTGTCTTGACCATAACCATTGGAAAAGAGAGGGGGTCATACAGGTAGCAGAAATGGAGGGTGTGTTTGCACCTCAACCATAACTGAGCCGGTTTAGGCTAAACCTGATTCCCCCTTACTCCATCCAACAAGGGGAGAAGAAGACGGAGGTAAAATAAAGAAGATAGCTCAGGATAACCTAAGCCACTCTAACTATAAACTTTATCAAAAAGGAAATTTTTAAGCCTAGCCTTAAAAGTAGACAGGGTGTCCGCCTCACGGACTAAAACTGGGAGCTGGTTCCACAGGAGAGGAGCCTGATAACTAAAGAATCTGCCTCCCATTCTACTTCTAGAGACTCTAGGAACCACCAGTAAACCTGCAGTCTGAGAACGAAGTGCTCTGTTAGGAACATATGGAACAATCAGATCTCTGATGTATGATGGAGCTAAATCATTAAGGGCTTTATATGTGAGGAGGAGAATTTTAAATTCTATTCTGGATTTAACAGGGAGCCAATGAAGGGAAGTTAAAGTAGGGGAAATATGATCTCTCTTTTTAATTTTCATCAGAACTCTTGCTGCAGCATTTTGAATCAGCTGAAGGCTTTTAACTGCATTTTGTGGACATCCTGATAGTAAAGAATTACAATAGTCCAGCCTTGAAGTAACAAATGCATGGACTAGTTTTTCAGCGTCACTCCTGGACAGGATATTTCTATTTTTGGCAATGTTCTGGAGGTGAAAGAAGGAAATCCTGGAAACCTGTTTAATATGGGATTTAAATGACATGTCCTGGTCAAAAGTAACACCAAGGTCAATTTAATGCCATCCAGGTTAAGTGATTGACTAAGCAGTTTCTTTTTTAAAGACTCCGGTCCAAAGATGACAACTTCTGTCTTGTCTGAATTTAGAAGCAGAAAATTTAAAGTCATCCAAGTTTTTATGTCTTCAAGACATGCTTGTAGTCTATCTAACTGGTCAGGCTCATCAGGATTTATGGATAAGTAAAGCTGAGTGTCATCAGGGTAACAGTGAAAATTTATTCTATGCTGCCTGATAATTTTACCTATTGGAAGCATATATATAGTAAAGAGAATTGCCCAAGTACTGAACCCTGTGGTACTCCACAATTAACCCTGGAGTTTAAAGATGATTTATTCATTTACATGAACAAACTGGAATCTGTCAGACAAATAAGATTTAAACCAGCCTAGTGCTGTTCCCCTGATCCCTACAGCATATTCCAGCCTTTCTAAGAGAATATTATGATCGACTGTATCAAATGCAGCACTGAGATCTAACAGAACCAGTACAGACACAAGTCCATTATCTGAGGCAATAAGAATATCATTAGTGACTTTCAGCAGAGCTGTTTCAGTGCTATGATGAGCTCTGAAACCTGACTGAAACTCTTCAAACAGGTCATTGCTGTGTAAATGCTCACACATTTGATTAGCAACTATTTTCTCAAGAATTTTAGATAAGAATGGAAGATTGGATATCGATCTGTAATTTATTAAGTCATCTCGATCAAGCGAAGGTTTCTTAAGCAAAGGTTTAATTACAGCTACCTTAAAAGCTTGTGGTACATACCCATTTACTAAAGATAAATTAACCATATCTAAAATGGGGCTGGTAATCAGAGGGAACACTTCCTTAAATAATTTGGTTGGGATTGGGTCTAACATACAAGTTGAAGGTTTAGATGAAGCTAATATTTCTGATAACTCAGGAAGCTCCACAGGATCAAAACAGTCCAAACACAGATCAGGTTGCACAGTTATTTCCAATGTTGTCTCACTTGTTGAGGATGAAGTAATCATCTCTGGGAGTGCGTCAAAGATTTTCTTAATAGAATCAATTTTATTTCGGAAGAATCCCATAAAATCATGACTGCTGAGAGCCAAGGGAATAGATGGCTCAACAGAGCTATGACTCTGTGTAAGTTTAGCAACTGTACTAAAGAGAAACCTAGGATTATTCTTGTTCTCTTCTATTAAGGATGAGAAATAAGCTGTTCTAGCTTGGTGAAGTGTCTTTTTATACAACAGTAGGGTATTTTTCCAGATTAAGTAGGAATCCTCTAGCTGTGTAGAGCGCCATTTTCGCTCCAATTTTCTAACATCGTGCTTTAAAGTACGCAGCTCTGAATTAAACCAGGGAGCTAGCCTCCTATGAATAATTACCTTCTTTTTCAAGGGGGCTGCATTGTCTAATGCACCACGCAATGATGAAGTAACACTATGAACAAGAGAATCAATTTGTGAAGGGGAAGAAACAAAATTATTGCCCTCCACTGTGTTTTTCTGTGATAATTAGCAAATTAAAAGTGGAACTGATTCTTTAAAGGTTGTTACAGCATCGTCTGATAATGATCTACTATAATGACATTTTCTTTCAGGTGTGGAGTACTCGGTTAAATTAAAGGTTATTAAAAAAAGGTCAGACAGCAACAGGGTTGTGAGAAAATATTGTTATGTCTGTACACTCAATGCAAAATTCAGCACAAGGTCCAGAGAATGAAGACAAAGGTGGGTAGGGTTTGTTAATGTTTGAGTAAAGCCAATTGAGTCTAAGATACCATTAAAGGCTATATTTAAGCTATCACTTTCAGTGTCAACATGAATGTTAAAATCCCCCACTATAATAACTTTATCTGTATTTAACACTAAATCAGATAAAAGGTCTGAAAACTGATCTAAAAATTGAGAGTAAGGGCCTGGTGGACGGTACAAAACAACAAACAGAAGTGGTTTTAGTGCTTTGCAATTTGGATGAGGAAAACTAAGGATTAAATATTCAAAAGAGTTGTAGCTATTGATTGGTCTGGGACTAGTCAATAAATCGGACTGAAAGATGGTTGATACTCCTCCTCCTCGCCCAGTATTCCCTGATGGAAACAGAGGCTGGGGACTTGGGGTTGGACTCTTTCATCACCCAGGCTGAAGTCACCGAGGTGGTTAAAAAGCTCCGCGGTGGCAAGGCTTCGGGGGTGGATGAGATCCGCCCTGAGTACCTCAAAGCTCTGGATGTTGTGGGGCTGTCATAGTTGACACGCCTCTTCAACATTGCGTGGCGGTTGGGGACAGTGCCTCTGGACTGGCGGACTGGGGTGGTGGTCCCCCTTCATAAGAAGGGTGACCGGAGGGTGTGTTCCAACTACAGGGGGATCACACTCCTCAGCCTCCCTGGTAAGGCCTATGCCAGGGTATTGGAGAGGAGAGTCCGGCCGATAGTCGAACCTCGGCTTCAGGAGGAGCAGTGTGGTTTTTATCCCGGCCGTGGAACACTGGACCAGCTCTATACCCTCTACAGGGTACTTGAGGGTTCATGGGAGTTTGCCCAACCGGTCCACATGTGTTTTGTGGACCTGGAGAAATCATTCGACTGTGTCCCTCGTGATGCCCTGTGGGGGGTGCTCCAGGAGTATGGAATCAGGAGCCATTTATTAAGGGCCATCCGGTCCCTGTATGAGCGGAGCAGGAGTTTGGTCCGCATTGCCGGCACTAAGTTGGACCTGTTCCCGGTGCATGTTTGACTCCGGCAGGGCTGCCCTTTGTCACCGGGGCCCCTTTTAATAACTTTTATGGAAAGGAATTCTAGACGCAGCCAAGGGCCGGGGGGGGGTCTGGTTTGGGGGACCAGTGGATTTCGTCTCTTCTTTTGCAGATGACGTTGTCCTGCTGGCCCCCTCTAGCCAAGACCTACAGCATGCGCTGGGCGTTTCGCAGCCGAGTGTAAAGCGGGCTGGGATGAAGATCAGCTCCTCTAAGTCAGAGGCCATGGTACTCGACCGGGGAAAAGGGGGGCTTGTCCTCTTCGGGGTTGGAGGAGAGTTCCTGCTCAAGTGGAGGAGTTCAAGTATCTGGGGGGTCTTTTCACGAGTGAGGGAAGAATGGGGGGGATCGACAGACGGATCGGTGTGGCTGCCGCAGTAATGGGGGCACTGTGCCGTCCGTTGTGGTGACGAGAGAGCTGAGCCGAAAAGCGAAGCTCTCGATTTTAGGGTCGGTCTCTTTCCTACCCTCACCTATGGCCATGAACTTTGGGTCATGACCGAAAGAACGAGATCCCGGATACAAGCGGCTGAAATGAGCTTCCTCAGTAGGGTGGCCGGACACTCCCTTAGAGATAGGGTGAGGAGCTCAGCCATCCGGGAGGGGCTCGGAGTAGAGCCGCTACTCCTCCACATCGAGAGGAGCCAGTTGAGGTGGCTCAGGCATCTATACCGGATGCCTCCTGAACGCCTTCCTCGGGACGTGTTCCAGGCACGTCCCACCGGGAGGAGGCCCAGGGGACAGCCCAGGACATGCTTGAGGGACTATGTCTCTCGGCTGGCCTAGGAACGCCTTAGGGCTCCCTCTGGTGGAGCTGGAGGAAGTGTCTGGGGAGAGGGACGTCTGGGTGTCTCTGCTCAGTCTGCTGCCCCGCGACCCGGTCCCGGATAAGCGGAAGACGACAAGTACGAGTATGAGTACGAAACTGAGGACATGGATGAACACTTAACTGGGAAAGTAAACAAACACAAAACACTAAGTGGCCGATAGCGACAGTACCAATTTTATTTCTATTATGTTTTTGAGAGAAAGCTGAGGGAGTAGACCAGGACCGGCGGTGCCTTACTGTTGTCCTCTGGTCCCGGGTATGGCTTTGAGTAGGCTTTGTCGAAACAGAAGAAGCCCTGGATGTGCACGGGAAACGTGTCGGTATACTCAAAGTAATACGCCAACAGAACGGTCCCTGCTATGATCACCAGCTGTTTAACTGGATTTTACGTTATTTTAGGACAAAGTCAATATTATTTCAGAGATGCTATCTCTGAAATAATATTAACAACAATATAACAGTTAACATTACTAAAAACCTATATGTATATTGACTGTAGTCTTAGAAGATCATTACCGTTACATTGACGGACAGAATTTGACTCTTGAAAAAGATGAAACGAGGCAACTTTGGTGCAATGTGTCCAGCTTCGTGTGATCTGCTGAACTTCCACTCCCTATTAAGGAGCCTGACTAAACAGCCATCATATCCAAAGACAAAAACGGTTTCCCAAACCTTTTGTGCTTCCTCCGACGCCATTTATAAATACCTAAAAAAAC
>JAHHUM010002860.1:0-13265 GCA_036173005.1 Crenichthys baileyi
CCCAAAAAACAATTCCATGTTCCATGCGCCTGCCGATGTCCTCACGCCGCTTTAGTCCTTCACCACCGCAAAACATGACAGACATACCTTTTGAACCCTACCTCTGATTTGGGACCTTTTGTACTGTTCCATTGACTGATACCTATGTAAAGAGAGATCCATTTGCTCATTTGTGAAAATCTCAGGAAACTTCTATTAGGACAGTTGAACTGTATTTCAAGTTAATCACATTCAGTATAGTAGTTAAAAATTCAAGAACACTGAATGATGAAATTGAAAGAAAAGATGCTTCAGAAAGGTGTTGGTTTAAGGGTTTGCACCCGTATGCAACTAGTTTTTGGTTCCTAGTTTTGTTTTTTTTGCTCCTACCTTTTAGACCCACTGTATATTGTCAAAAGAACATAAACTCAACAACTACTGTTGTGTTTAATTGATGTATTTGGATGACTTACATTAGGCATTTTGTTTTTGTTCTTACAAGCATAAAACAAGCATTAACTATAAAAATAATTGTATGCCGTCATCTGCTGCACGATTGATGGCGTTTATATACCACATGAAGACACATGAAGTACTGTGTGTTTCCGTGAGAACTGATGATACATTAGCTTTAAAAAGGAGTGTCCCATTTCTCAGAGGAATATTTAAACTATTACCTGACTTAAGTGCAATAGGACGGGGTTTGTGGTAGGGGAAAGGGTAAGGATAACCCTCAGCCAAAGAGAGAGACTCTTATGTTTCTCTTGCTTGTTTACTGCATTTACGTGAGGATTACTCATCAAAACCACATTGTTAGGTTGAGACAGCAGTTTCCTTAGGGATTCTAAAATATTTGGTTGGATTCAAGAATCAAAACAAGCTGCCTAAAGGTTTGAAAATACCATGACTAATTGCAAAACAATGATAACATTTCTTGAAATGCATAATTGAGATGCATTTTAAGGAAGCATAGATGCAGGGTACAGTAAAAAAATGCAATCTTTTGTGGAAAATCAATTTCAGTCAAATCTGCTATTGATAACCTAAACTGCAAAAATATTAGTTCTGTGAATTTAGAGTGATATCACCAATATATTTAACAGAGAAGAGTAGAGAAAGAGTAAAGAAATAGCAAATGAATCTTTAAATCTGAAGTTTCCTCCCTATTACTAATTTTTTTATTACAATTTTTTTTTATTACTTATTTTAAAAGCTGTTTTTTTAGAAAAGGGAAAGGAGCATGTTGACCACTGCGTTGCATCATCTCTTCTTTTGACACATGAACTGAAGAGAAGATCTCTCGTTGATTTAAAACAAACGTTTTTGCACTCTTGGTGCTATTGTAATTTTACCATCTCTGTCCTTCAGAGCCGTTTATTCTCGTTTTTCCTTTTTTATGGAGTAGCATATTTTCAGTCTGGACTGCTAGCTAATATTCAAATGGTTTTAGTTATACTTTAATAATAATTGCATAATCTGAATTGATAGTATTCTTAAAATAAGCAGTGTTTTTTTTGACAGGGGACATAATCTAGATGAAAGCAGGGGTTGATTCAACATAGCATTTACAGTTCAGGATAATCGGGGAAGACCATAGGTGGTAGAACACTTCTGGATGTTTAATCTAGGCATGTTTTCCGATTTTAGTTTTGCATTTAGAGGTTTACTTGTTCTCAGATGACTGTTTTCAGAAGTTGTCACATGTTCATGCATTAGTTACTTTGACAGAATTAGGCCTGCTTGTATTCTTCAAAAATTATCTTTCTCGATATTCTGGTCTTTGCAGATTGGTAATATTAACTGATTTGAAGCAGGAAAAGGTTTGTTTAATGTAATGTAATGCAGTGAGAAAGGAAGGTTGAGTGTCTTTTTACACAGTTTATATATCTGGTTTTAACTGTATAAATGCAAATGTTTGCCAATGCAAACAATGAGAATCCTTATTTTGTAAACATCATTTTCTAAACATTTTTATATATAGACAGCTTTTTGTCCAACACTCTTCCCTGCCTTAAATTTTGAAAGATACCACTTGCTTGGAATGCTGTTGCTCTAACACAACATAATGTTGTTAACCGATGGGGTGAAATGGCAACACGTGGTAATGGATTTGCCTAGGGGTAATTTCACAGGGAGCTCTTTGAAAGACTTATTCTCTCTGTACTTAAATGCATGGTTTGCCTTGAATTTGCAGTTGTGAATAATCTATTTGCACAATACATTGAACTGCTGTCTTTATCCTAATATCAGTGTGTGCAATATTGCAGTTGCAAAGGACTACTTTGATGCAATATTTGTGGTCATGCATTCACATTCTGCATTTCAATAATATATGTGCCCAGCTGGATGCATTCAAGCTGCCCTCAATTACCAAGGAGCTAAAGCTCATAGGGAATGGTGTGGGCACTGTGTGATGGAAAAATAGGAACAGAAACTGAAAAATGTGGGTTAATCGTAATCAGTTTTGTCATTGCCATTTTAGCCATAATACAAATATTTTCCAATAAATATTAACCAAGGAAAATGAGTGCTGTAGTGTTTGTGATAGTGATATTTTGTGACAGACTGTTATTTTGTAGTTTGAAGATCTTTTCACATTGAACCGTGTTCCATAAAAATGCTGGGGTTCTGGGTGAGTTCCCATTCATGTATTGTACAGACGTAAGCAGGAATTAAATGTTTTCCTTGCTTTAGTGGGTAATCCTTTGAACACTAGGATATGACAGTAAAGTCTACAAGTCTTTTTTTGGCTCTGTGACAGGAATCCCACTGAGCCAGGGAGGCACTTTGTCAGTATGACTTCTCTAGCATTTTGAAAGCTTTGTCAGCCCTTTGCCCCTAGCAATTCATGCCTTGTAGTCCCCAGATTGGATATGGATGGCTTTTCATGTATTATAACATAGCAGGTGTTGGTTTTGTTGGCTTCTCTAAGCCATATTGTCCACGACAAATATTCCATTTGCAGAGGTATCGGTGCATGTGGAATCATCTACAGCACTACCAAAATATATGTATGTATTGCAAATAAAATGAGGGCTTTTTATCTAAAACTGAGAGTGTATATGCCACCAGCAGGTAATCTGGCAATGCGCTGCTGCAGTGATAACAGCCCCTTTAGGGGCGTCAGGATTGCTTCTCTCACTGGTTACGTGCCCTCCAATGGCTGTTGATACATTATAAATCATTTACACTGTCATTTTGGAGTGCAATATCTCCCTCTAAATGCTGGCTTTTCTTTTCTGTGGTTATTAGAGGGAACTCAGCAATTGGCACGTTAGTCTGAGGGGGACCCTAAGCCATAGAAATTGAAAATTGATCAGCAAGTATGGGGGATCTGTTAGTCCTGGCACCACTGCTTGCACCATGGGGCTATTGATTAGCATTTACTGTACAGCGCGTTCACCGAAGGCAGTCGTGCCACCTGCAGCTAGATGCCCCATCCCGCTGCCCCTTCCTGTGTTCTTCTCAAAGCATAATCAACCTGTAAGAGAAAACAGAGGAGATTAAATTTCATTTCCAGTATGCCCCTTCATACAAAAAAGGGAAAATGAAGAGAAGAAACCCTCAGTGACATTAAACAGGACATTAAACTTTTATTATGTTATTAGTTTTCAGTGATTGGCTCACAATTCAGGGTTTAATCACATACTGTTAATGCCGGTGGTTATAACATACATTCCTAGCAAAAGTATTCATAACACTAGCACCTTTCCTTTTTGTCACAATACAACCACATAGGATTTTATGTAATAGCCTACATAAAGTAGTGCATATTTGTGAAGTGGCAAAGAAAGGAATCTTTGGTTTTTGCTGGAGCTGCATAATATTTCATATCACAATCAGATTTGCAAAATCACTGTGCTGAAATGTCAAAATTTCAGAGTACTGCTTGGAAGCAGTAATTGTTAGCCTTTTAAATTTCAAAGGACGTATTAAGGCCGTGCATATGAATATTACAGGTACATCTAAAAAATTTTGAACATTGTGAAAAGTGATATCATTTTTACCTCTTTCAGAAAGTGAGACTCATAATATATAGATGTATTACACATAGAGTGAAATATTTCAACCCTTTATTTCTTGTAATTTTGATTATGGTTAACAGATAATAATAACCTTAAACTCACTATCTGAGAAAATGTAGAAAATTGTGAAAAAGTTAAATATAGGAAACTAATTGTGTCACACCCCAGTCAGCTAATTAACTCAAAACACCTGCAAAGGTTTCCTAAGCTTCTAAATGGTCTGTAAGGGTGTATTCACACTCAAGCGAACCCTGGTCCGGACCAAACATCCGGACCAGAGCACACCATCTTCTTCGGCATTCAGAACGCATTCTCCAACGCTGTTCCAAACTCAAAATATAGTGTCGCAAAATCTGTGTTGAATAAGCTGCTCTTCACCCTCACAATAATATTGCAGCTGTAATAATGGCACAAATATGCAGAACAGAGGTGCTGCACGCAGCACGTCTACAGCTGTTTTCCTAAATTTCCGGGTCTGTGCTCTGTCCCGCCCCCGTCATTTTTGTCCAATGGGAGCAATGATCGTCACCCGCATGGCTTTGTTTACAAGTAATAGTTCACTTCCAAAAAGTACAATGTGAAAGCAAACCGCACCAAACAAAAAAAGTAAAGTCCGCTTTTGCTCCGGACCAAACAAGCGGACCAAACGACTTTCCTGGTGTGAAAGTCTGGGTCAGAATGCTACACAGTCATAGGGAAGATTGCTGATTTGATTCAATTCAATTCAATTCAGCTTTATTTATGTAGCGCCAGTTCACAACACATGTCGTCTCAAGGCACTTCACAAAGGTTCTGGAATGGTGTAGGGTTGTTGGGCAGGTAAGAATTAACGACTGAGTGTTTGGCCATTTTAGAATGGGCTATGTGTAGGGGTGAAATAAACTGATAAGGTTTGTCCATCTATAGCCCACTGGTGACCATTGTTACACTAAAAACCACAAGGATTGAGGGTACCCGTCTCTGTCAGACTGATTATAACCAGTGGAAAAGAGAAGGGGTCACACAAGTAGCAGAAATGGAGGGATGATGAGAACATTGACACCCTCCACAAGGATGTCCTCTTTTCAGATTAAAGTAAATTCTGCATTTCTTTTGGAAATCAGGATCACAGAGTCTGGAGGAAGAGTGGAGGCACAGAATCCACGTTGCTTGATGTCCAGTGGGAAGTTTCCACATATGCGGTGTCATCTCATTTTGTGGTGTTGGTCCACTGTGTTTTCTGTCCACAGTCAACGCAGCATTCAACCAGGAAATTTTAAAGCACTGCATGCTTCCTTCTCTTGACAAGCTTCATGGGATTGTTGATTGCATTTTTCAGCAGGACTTGGTACCTGCCCACGCTGCCAAAGGTACCAAACGCTGATTCAATGACCATGGTATTGCCATACTGACCTTAACCCCATAGAGAATCTAAGGGGTATTGTAAATAGGAGGATGAGAGACGCCAGACCCGACAATGAAGACTGCTATAAAAGCAACCTGGGCTTCCATTACACCTCAGCCCAAGCAAGTATTGAGTGAATAGAAATGAACATATGTCTCAGTAGCCTAACATTTATACTTAAAATATCCTTTCCTTATTGATCTTATTAAATGTCCTAACTTTCTGAGTCACTGAATTTTGGGTTTTCGTTATCTGTAAGCCATAATCATGAAAGTCACCAGAAATAAAGACTTAAGAAACTTCACTGTATGTGATATGAATCTATGTAAAATACGAATCGGACTTTTTCATGATATTTTACGCCAGCTGAATAGAGTTTACTTCTGTTGATGCCAAACCTGATCAAAATTTTAGTGGCCAGAATTTTTAAGATGCTTAAGCTCACAGAAAGTGTATATACACTTAGAAGTCAGAATAAGACAAAGAGGCTTACCTGAGTCATGAAACACCACAATTGGACTACTGAAGACTGGATGAAAGTACATGTGATGACTGAAAATTTTAAATCTTTGGTTTATCACGCAGAATCTTTGTACGTCATTGAGTAGGCGAAAAGATGGTTCCACAGTGTGTGACATCAACTGTGAAACATGGAGGAGGAAGTGTGATGGTCTGGGGCTGGTTTGCTGGTTCCACGGTCGACAACTTGTACTGAGTGAAAGGCACCCATAACCAAAATGGCTACTACAGCATTCTGCATCGCCATGCAATACCCCCTGGTACGCATCTCTTTGGTCAGGGTTTCATCCTACAGCAAGATAATGACCCAAAACATAAATCGGAGCTATGCAAGAACTGCCTCAGAAGAACAAGATGGTAAGCTTGAAAACATGGAGTGCCTAGCTCAGTCTCCAGACTTGAACCCCATCGCGCTGGTTTGGGATGAACTAGACAGAACAGTGAAAATGAAGCAACCTACAAGTGACACATTTGTGGGCTCTCTGCAACAGATTTGGGAAGAACTTTCCGAAGAATATTTGATTTCTATTGTAGAAAGAATGCCATGAGTGTGATATAATCAGGCTACTTTGAGGAGTCAAAAGCTTAGAGTTAATTTCGGTCTATAAAATGACATATACAAGTCCTGCACAGTGGTCAGAGGGATTTTAAGCCATTCTTCTTGCAGGATAGTGGCCAGGTCACTACGTGATACTGGTGGAGGAAACGTTTCCTGACTCGCTCCTCCAAAACACCCCAAAGTGGCTCAATAATATTTAGATCTGGTGACTGTGCAGGCCATGGGAGATGTCCAACTTCACTTTCATGTTCATCAAACCAATCTTTCACTTGTCTTGCTGTGAGTATTGGTGCATTGTCATCCTGATACACGGCACCGCCTTCAGGATACAATGTTTGAACCATTGGATGCACATGGTCCTCAAGAATGGTTCGGTAGTCCTGGGCAGTGACGCGCCCATCTAGCACAAGTATTTGGCCAAGGGAATGCCATGATATGGCAGCCCAAACCATCACTGATCCACCCCCATGCTTCACTCTGGGCATGCAACAGTCTGGGTGGTATGCTTCTTTGGGGCTTCTCCACACCGTAACCGTAACTGTGGGGAAAACAGTAAAGGTGGACTCATCAGAGAACAATACATGTTTCACACTGTCCACAGCCCAAGATTTGCGCTCCTTGCACCATTGAAAGCGACGTTTGGCATTGGCATGAGTGACCAAAGGTTTGGCTATAGCAGCCCGGCTGTGTATATTGACCCTGTGGAGCTCCCGACGGACAGTTCTGGTGGAAACAGGAGAGTTGAGGTGCACATTTAATTCTGCGTGATTTGGGCAGCCGTGGTTTTATGTTTTTTGGATACAATCCGGGTTAGCACCCGAACATCCCTTTCAGACAGCTTCCTCTTGTGTCCACAGTTAATCCTGTTGGATGTGGTTCGTCCTTCTTGGTGGTATGCTGACATTACACTGGATACCGTGGCTCTTGATACATCACAAAGACTTGCTGTCTTGGTCACAGATGCACCAACAATTTGTCCTCTTTTGAACTCTGGTATGTCACCCATAATGTTGTGTGCATTTCAATATTTTGAGCAAAGCTGTGCTCTTACCCTGCTAATTGAACCTTCACACTCTCCTCTTACTGGTGCAATGTGCAATTAATGAAGACTGGCTACCAGGCTGGTCCAATTTAGCCATGAAACCTCCCACACTAAAATGACAGGTGTTTCAGTTTCATTGTCCAACCCCTGTATATCTATCTATATATATAATATATATATATATATATATATATATATATATATATTATATATATATATATATTATATATATATATATATTATATATGTACAGTACTGTGCAAAATTTTTAGGCAGGTGTGAAAAAGTTATGTAAACAAAGAATGCTTTCAGAAATATAAAAGATGATTGTTTATTTTTATCAGTTTACAAATTGCTAAGTGAGTGAATCAAACATACAGCCAAAGTCATTAAGAACTATCTTCAGAGTAAAGAAGAACAAGACTTTCTGGAAGTGATGGTGTGGCCCCCACAGAGCCCTGATCTCAACATCATCGAGTGTGTCTGGGATTACATGACGAGACTGAAGGATGTGAGAAAGCCTATATCCAGAGAAGATCTATGGTTAGTTTTCCAAGATGTTTGGAACAACCTACCAGTCGTGTTCCTTCAAAAACTGTGTGCAAGTGTACCTAGAAGAATTGATGCTGTTTTGAAGGCAAAGGGTGGTCACACCAAATATTGATTTGATTTAGATTTTTATTTTGTTCATTCACTGCATTTTGATGATTGATGAAATTAAATGATTAACACTTCCAATTTTGAAAGCATTCTTTGTTTACAGCATTTTTTCACACCTGTCTAAAATTTTTGCACAGTACTATATATATATCTATGTATGTCTGTGTTTATATCCCAATTCCTTACAACGCAAAATATAGTGTGACATACAAGATGATAAATTTTCATGTCTTCCCACAGATTTGTAATCAGATTCAGGTCTGACTTTGACTGGGCTATTCTAAACATTAATTTGAATTGATCTAAACCATGACATTTTGGCTTTGTTCAGTGTTGTGTCCTAATAAGAACAGTGAGCCTTTTGCAGCCTATGACAGATTTTCTTTAGCTTTGTCCATCCTCCCATCAACTGTAACTAGTTTCCCTGGACCCTAATAAAAAGGATCCCCACATCACAATGCTGCCACCATCAAGTTTCACCATAGAAATTATTCGTTCACGGGAATGTAAAGTGTTTGTTTTTTCCCCCGAACACGGAATTTTGTGGTAGGCCAAAGAATTCCCCTTTGGTCTCATCAGAACAGAACACCTTCTTTCATGTGTTTGCTGTGTCCCCTAAATGGCTTACTACAAATGGAAGTTC
This sequence comes from Crenichthys baileyi, assembly GCA_036173005.1. Classification (NCBI taxonomy): domain Eukaryota; kingdom Metazoa; phylum Chordata; class Actinopteri; order Cyprinodontiformes; family Goodeidae; genus Crenichthys; species Crenichthys baileyi. Next base: position 8,812 of record JAHHUM010002860.1, read on the forward strand.
TGAAGGCTTAAAGCAGGGTTAGATTGTAAGACAATATTACTAAAATAGAAATAGCACATTAACAAACATAGAGTCTCCTTGGCCTAAACTTACAGGTTGTCCAATGAGAATGTTAATAAGAAAAGCAACAATGTGGCCGTCAGAAACTCTGGAGGAGATGCAAAAATTCACAGCTCGTGTGGAATAATCTTTTGACAACTATTAGTCATCCACTCCACAAATCTAATTCTGTAATAAACCTCTGAGGCATTCACAGAATAGCTGCATTTATCCTGAGATTAAATTATACACAAGTGGAAACTACTTAATTAGGTGATTTTTGAAGGCAGTAGGTTGTACTGAAATAGGACAACACTAATGTGTTGTAAATGTTGTTTGTATTTTTTGTTTAACTGACCATCAATTCCCTGCCACTGCACAATGATACTGTGTCCTAGTTTGTGTGGGTGTATTACATAAAATCCCAATAAAATGTATTGATGTTTGTCGTGGTAAGGTGACACAATGTGGGAAAGTTCAAAGGGTATGAATATGCAAGGTAATATAATTGGTCTAAAGTAAAAAATAACTACCTGCTGACAGTTTATGCCTTTCCTATACCAGTTATCTTTTTAGCATCTTCAGGCACAACCTGGCAGGTTGCAGTACACTTAATTATATTATGGATTCATGAAAGCACAAAGAGCTGCATCATGTTTGTGTGAACTGTTTAATATTATGACAGAAAAGGACCCCAAGAGTCAATAATAATGACTGGCTAAAACTGGTGGGTTGTCAGGGAGCTTGCACTAATTTTCCTGTCTTCTTCCTTTTGCAGCACTGGCTGGAAGATCTGACAAGCACACAGGGAGGAGAGTGAGTGAGGACCTGCATAACTGTGGCTGCTTGTCATCATTTTTAAGCTGGTGGGCTTCTATATCACAGCTGATGACTGCCCCTCCAGAGGTTGGATTACAGGGGTTAGCGGCAAGCCTGAGTGTTTGCTAAAGGGCGTGCCCCAGCTTGTATGTTGGTCACCTAGGCTCGCTCTTGCTCACAGGGATCATGTGGCTTTGTCCAAGGAGAAATCGTTTCCCCTTGCAGAACTGGCACGGTGTCCACAATTGCACCAATTTCAGCTTGTCCTTGTGGGTTTTAAGCTTTTGTTTGTGCTTCGTGGCCCTGAGAGGTCAGAACTATCACCCCACTGTGAACACACAGTATGGGAAACTCCGCGGGGTGAGGGTGCCCCTGCCGAGTGAGATCCTGGGGCCGGTGGACCAGTATCTGGGGGTCCCCTACGCCGCTTCCCCCATGGGAGAGAAGCGCTTCATGCCCCCGGAGCCGCCTTCTTCCTGGTCGGGGATCAAGAACGCAACACACTTCGCCCCCGTCTGCCCCCAAAATATTCACAATGCCGTCCCAGAAATCATGATGCCAATATGGTTCACGTTTAACCTGGATATAGTTACAACATACATACAGGATCAGCATGAAGACTGTCTTTACCTAAACATCTATGTTCCAACAGAGGATGGTGAGTGTGTCGAGTATGAAATCCAAACTGTGCTCCTCTTTTCTCCTGTCTCTGCTTTCCACTCCTTCTGTCCTCTCTCAGAAACTCTGTGTCACTTTTTTGTTTCTTTTGAGCGGAGCATGACCTGTTGTCTGGCGCATGCCGTGTTTGTGTCCATTAGCTCAGCCTTACATCTTGACTAGATCTTCCACTTAGTCTTTTCATCAACTCTCCCCTTCCATGCCAATGTTAGAGGTTCCTCTTTTGACAACTAAATGACTCCTCAATAAGACTAAACATGAAAGAAAAGCAAACTAATGCAAGAGACAGATTGGAAATACCTAATGCACATTTTTTACCCTCACTGTCTTGACTTTTTCTGGGGAATTGACCAATAGTAGCTTGCCTCATAAGTGAATGATCTTCTATAGGGTTGGTGAAATATTCTGTCTGGTACATGAGAAGCCTGTGGCATCAGCTTGATCTATGTAAGACCCTTTACTCTCCTTCATTTGTCTAGTTTGTTTCCTACCAAGTGCCTTGCCAGAAAAAGGACAACATAAGAATGTACAAAAAGCAAGACTCCTAAAAGTTTTTAATTTTTTTTTATTTCTGGATATTGACTCCTTAAACGGTATCCTTTATTGACCACTTAAGAGAGAGAGCCACCCAGCAAAATGGACTTGAACTAATACGTGCTCCAAATATCAAATGGGCAATGCCAAAAAAAGGCTGAAAACCTTGGGAAAGTTCAACCTATCTGTCCTGTGTGGCTGTAATGGGTCTTAAATAGAAGTGCATGTGAATATGGGCTTCTTGTGTCCCAAGGTGCAGCAAATTCATTCCACCATTTCAGAATATTTCTGCAGCAACACCCCAGTTACTTTTTTAACAGGTCCTCTGTTGTTCTTGTTGTTGATAAAAGTCTAGTATTGGTGGGAGGAGGGGAAAAGGGAGAATAAGAGTCTCAGCTGTTGCATGTCACATGGGTTCTGTTCCAGAGCTCTATGTTATTTTGTAGTTTTTCCATTCATTTTACAGTCAAAAGAATATCCAAGGAATGTGCGAGGAAACCCAACAAGAAAATTTGTAGAAAAGGAGGTATGTAAAAAAAAGCAACATGGAACGAAAGGGAAGGAATTGAAAGAGTGAAGAGAGTGATTCGTGCTTCCTACCAAAGCCGTCAATATCAGCATCTACCAACTCCAAAATCAAAGTGCTAATTGGGATAAATGTGAGCTTTGTGACTCAAATCAACCTTGTCAAAAGTGTGAGAGTTGAGTAAGTGGTTGCTTCAAATGTGCGTGTGTGTGTCCATGTGTGTGTAAATTGTACTGTGGTCACAATGTGTCAATGTGAGTCAAGGGGTGAGAGACAAGGTCCCTAAGAATATAATGTGTTGAGAATGGGTTTTCGGTAACACATTTTTATGGGTTTTTGGGAATTTTATTTTGAAAATGTAACCTTTTTTAAAGGGATAATTCAGATTTTGTGAAGAGGGGTTCTGTGAAGCAGTTGTCAGCAATTGTAACCTTACATGGAGTGGAAGTTGTATTGAAGGACATTGTAGAAAGAATGAGAAATTGTAATGTGGGAGGAAGACTGATATCAGTGGTGAGCGATTTCAGCCTTAACAAAAAGTGAATCAAGTGCACAAAGCTCAAACATTATTTTATGATCATAGTTCTCCACCCAAACAATCTGAACAAGACATCAAGACATCAACTACTTCTAAGTTCGGTTCACACAGGTTAAAACTGAATTGATTTATGTTTATTGTTCATTGTATTCTGTTAGCCACCAAGCTAACTGACTGCAAAGCTGTAACAGAATTCTTCTAAAACCCGTTCAACGGAAATAGGCAGCTCAAAAAAAGCTGATTGGATAGTATGCAACCTATACCTTGCAGTATGCATTTTTGCAAAGTGTGGGAAATTCCTCGATAAAGCCAGCTGCCTTATCATTAAAATAAATATATTATTGAAAAGTATTTGCATCACATACCCTTACGAATGCAATGCATATAGCTGTGGATTATTTCCTTTGCTCATCTCTCTAAACACCCCTGAACTCAGTCCCTGCCCACAGCAGGGACTGATGCTCATGGCCTATTAACAGTAAAACTAGGCTTCATAAAGTCTAACCTTAGCGGGGAAATATCCTCACTCTTTTGTGCATAAAATTGCCCAAAGGTTCTTTTTTTCATCAAACAAAAATCTACTTTTCATTAGATGCCTGGAAGTGCTCAGTCCAAGTTTGTCAAGAGAAAAACAAGACTGTTAGGTTCATTCTTTTTCAAAGAAGTTAATACCACTTTTGAACATGTTCATTTAAAAACTGCTGTATCAGTGGATTGTAAACCTTATACTTATAGTGGGCTGCTTTTTAGTTAACTACTTTTTTTCTTAGCTAAAGAACATATGTTACTTATGCTGTGGCCCCCGACTCTAACAGATCAGATGAGAATCCTGTTTTTCCCCCCCAATTTAAATCCCGCAAACTATGGAACAATTTTTTATAAAACCCTTCATTGCGGAAAATTTTAAGGGCCAAAAAAACCCCCAATCCAGGGAAACCAAGGAGGTTGTGATGTTGATACAACTGACGGTGAAAAACTGGCACCCTAGCTGGATAGACCGTGAAGTTATGTCCTTGCCAAGTTCCTTTCATGGCAGCAGCAGCAGTCAGGCTGTGATGGCAGCGGAATACAGTCATTGCATCTCCACCAAGGTTTCTTTCTTTTGGGGTTTTTAAATTTTTTCTTCTCGTCCCTTGTTCTTTTTTTTCAGAAAATTTTCCTCTTTTATTTTGGCTAAACAGATAAAACACGCCAGAAAAATGTCATAGTCCCTCATTTTCACTGGCCTCCGGTATTTTTTAAAAATTCTCACCTGAACAGGCAGACTTAAACAAGCCTGACAACAAATTTTTATTAGTAACACAAATGTTTGTTGGGTGA
>JAHHUM010002861.1:0-12679 GCA_036173005.1 Crenichthys baileyi
AACTCTCAGATGTATTTTTTATGTTCTGGTTTGTTACAACTGCACAGACTCTGCTGTTTCAATTTAGGAACCTGTTTATTTAGTTGAAAAACACAACAGTTGGGAATGGTTCGACTTCAGTTGGTGGAAAGGTACCTCATGCACACTTTTAAGTACGGTGGAGGACCTATGTTTCTGTGGGCCTGTTTCTTTTCCTTATGATAGAGAGCAGGCATGGCCTAATGAGTGTTTTCTTTCCAAAAGAAAGTCAAAACCACTGATACCCACCCAGCGACATTTAACCTTTAATAAACGCAGCTCTAAAAGTCTCTGCTGAGATTCTCATGAGCAAAACCAAACTCCACTTTCCAAGTGTTCTCCAGCTTCATGTAGAAACAGCTTTTCCCTAAGAAACGGCATCTTACAGCTAATCCAAGGATGTAATGGTGAAAACTTAGTTATGCATTTATGTAAAACATTGTTTCATTGTTCTGTTTTCATGACAGGCCGAATACAAATAAAAAATATAACTCTGTTAAAAAATGACCCCAGTACCAGCGCAACGTTGACCAGCTGCCAAAATAAATCTAGACAATGTATTTAAGTTGCTTCAACCAATGTTTTATGTACAGAATTTAAATTAACTTGTTTTTTTCTTCACACATGCAAAAAGCATGAAGAAAACTTAAATGTTCTTCTGATTTTCATAAGTCCAGTGAATGCTAATTGATCTGTTGGCACAAAGACTGCACATTATATCGCAAATATATCATCATTGCAAAATCAGTATGTGATATATTTATATCTCAAAGGACTGTTTGGAGTGCAATAATTGTTGGCTGGTATATTCTAAGTGTTATGAACCTGCGTTTTTTCATTCTAATATAATGTTTAGCCAGTTGGACAGAGTCTTATTGCAGCAGACTAGACAATAATGACTACTCAAAAAGCTAAAGGTCACAGAGTGATGGAAGCAGAGAAGGCAAAGGAGGAAAGATAAAAATGGGTATCAACCAGTGGTGATTGCTCTAAGACTGCAATGGAAGCTCAGTTTCCCCTAAAATGTCAAAAAATAAGTGATCAAATATATAGCGCTACAACACGCTCAACTTTTGTTCAGAATCAGCTTCTTATCACTGGTAACGACGCGACTTTCCTCTCACTCAGTCCTGCAGCTTCACAGTGCTTTAAACAGTGAGTTCAATAGCGGAGCAAAAATGCTGGGCTTTGTCCCGCTCAGCGTCTCTGGGGGTCTATGGGGGAGTGGGCTGACCTCGGCTGGCCCGGACGCTCAGCTTCTGCATGATGATTGGATGATCTGTCTGAGGCTGAATCCCTTTTGATTGACAATGAAATCTTGAAATTGAGCTTCCCCTCCTTAAAAGATCAGCATCCGCCACTGGTATCAACTGATATCATTACAATATTACCCAATATTATTAGATTAGATTAGGTTAGATTGATTTCCTTTTAGAAACTTTTTAAAATGGGAAAGACAAAAGCGCCAACGCCTTTCAGGTAAGGCAGGTGTGTGTTATCCTCACAAGTTGGGAAATGGCTGCAAGAAAATGGCTACAGCAAAAATAAAAGCTGGCAAAAAAGGCTGGATGAAGAGCAAAGTTTACTGTGTCACCACTTCCAGGAGCAGGATGAATCTCCAAAGCTTTACGTTGGACAACGGCAGTGACCAGGGGAACCTTGGGGCCACCGAAACATTAGACACCATCTTCATGCCAGCGGGTTATTTGGGAAGGATGCTGTCCTACCATCACAAGTTGCCCTAAGGCTACTGGGACTTTAACTGGAACTTTGAGCTTTGGTCAAATGAGTCTAAAATGTAGCTTTTCAGCAACAAACATTTAAGGTGGTTCTAGAATAAAACAAAGGATGGATATGTGGTGTGCACCTAATGCCCTTTGTTCGGTATGGTGGAGGATCTATGATGTTGTGGGCCTGTTCCTCTTTTAAAGGAGCCAGACACCCCTGTTAGCGCACAGCATCATAAACGCATCATGAACACGCCGAACCTCAACATTTTAAATAATAATCATAACCAATCTTTTACTGAACCACTTTTCCCGGCTGAATAAATTTACTCAAAGGAAAGGTTGGATTTTTCAGATTGAGCATTGTTTACTCTTATTAAAGAGGAATTCAAGACTTTTTACAAATCTTTCAGATAGGTGTGGAGCCAGCTGTAGCATTAAGGTGGGATGATACTGGGTGGTCTGCTGTTCCACTGACACACCAAACAGGAGAAACTTGAAGTGTTTAAAATAACAGAGAGGGAGAAACAACCATTTACCACCTAAAAACACAAAATGGCTAAAATTGTTAACAAGTAGTAATCTCATCCTGATAAAGTTTAGCTTTGCTTTGAAATGTGACACCTTCATTCAGTGGCAGACCTCTGGCTTGTCTCATTTGCTATTCCTCCAAATAGTCTCTCAGTAACTGGAGTACGTTTATCCGAACTAAGGAAAGTCGTTTTTCCGCTGGTGCACAGGCTCAGGACTCATGGTGGTGTTGGCAACGGAGGGCAACAGTGTTCAGGAATGATTATGAGCTAATCTGGGGAAACCCAGAGACAAACGTGTGTGCTTTAGACCAAGATTTTTAGATAAAACTAAAGAAAAGTTGTAAATGATTCATTTGAAGTAATCCAGGAATTCAAAGATTTTGTTTTTATATCGGTTAGTTTGTATCAGCTTTAATTTATTTTACTGTGAATTATGCAAAGTGAGTTGCACAATGCCGGTTTGTTCTTTAATGCTCTGAACAGAGAACGTCTGAACATTTCTGTTTAAATGTCCGCCACCTGTCATCCCTTCAACTAATTATTGGCTATCATATCCTGTAATAATTTAGAATGAGAAGACTGTGAAACTGAGTGAAACAGGGTTGTTGTATTAGAAAACAGTCAGTTCAGTTTATTTATATCGTGCCAATTTACAATACAGTCTCAAGGCATTTCACAAATAAGCCAAAGTCCCTTTGGTCAGATTCAAAGTTAGCGACATACAAACAGTGTAGTCAGGTCAGTTTTATATTATAAATTGATTAAAAGGTTTTCTATCTAAACCCAGCATATTGCATCAAATCTCTGCCTTGCAGCAATCTCTCTTCCTAGACAAGCATGAAGCCACAGTGGACAGTCGTGAATATAAAATATGTCCATAATGTTTGTCTTCTCTCTTTCCAGCTGTCTATTTTCAAACACACAAAACCATCAACTCAACAGATTTAAAAATGTCTTTCTAACTGACCAAGCTCAGTAAAATTAACTTGTGGTCAGACATAAAACAGCCACAAGGCCGTGGATTAAATCAAGAGGAAGCAGTCGTTATTCATAAAGTTTTGGGATTTACACTCACCCACATGTATTGCTTTATTAAATCTATTTAATAGATAAAAAGTTATAGAAAAAGTTATTTTGATGCTTCTGACGTAGAACCAAGCTCTAACCTTGAGTTCCCTGCTTTCCTTTAATGAGCTAATTCCAGGTAATAAAGCCTCGCTGTGATTCAGTTTACAGAGAAGCTAAAGCTTTGAAGGCAATAAAGAACAAAATCTGGCTACAATTTTTCTGTGAAGATGTCTGAACTGTTTTCGTATCACTATAGTCGTACGCTTGCTTTATTTACTGACTAGACTGCTGAGGTTGAAGTTTAGAGTAAACATCCTGGTTTCTGTTCTTTTGTTGCAATTTTATTCTTTATTGCACTTTCTTTCTTTGAGGTTAGAGTTTAATTGTTTCAAACCGGGGTAATTAATTACAGTGAGGGATGCATTCATTTGGCACATCATTTAAATAAGAGTCAAAAGACAGCATAACCTCCTGTATCTCCTCTTTTCTTCCCACGAAGCTTCCATTAACCTTCTGTAAAAGCCAGCCCAGGCAGAGGGATTTTTTTTATTCTTGTTTGTTTTTTCTAAGTAATGACCCTAACATCCTTTCTACATTATGGTCAGTTCTTTGAGATTGTCTGAAGGTTGTTTTAAAGTTTTCAAACATTACAGTTTTCATCCTAAACCAGTGCAGGGTTTTATTTTTATCCTGGCCTTGGTCAGTCACACAGTTCAGTACCTCACCCTCTGTTATGACTCATAATACAAACTTCATTGGTAGACTGTCTGGACTAAAATAGAAAAATCGTAGAAACAGTTTAAAAGAAGCAGGGAAACTTTGTTTGTTGCTTTAAGAACTGAGCATCTCTGGGATTGGCCCTGGGGAGGTTATAAACTAACTGTCCCAATCACAAGACCAGGTAAGGAGATGGTCTACATCACAGGTGTTGAACTCCAGTCAGCGTCTCGAGACGCTGACTGAATAACCTGAATCACATAATTAGGTCATTAGCAGGACTCCGTAGGACTTGACTGCATGCTGAGGAGGTAACTCAGCCACTTGATATAGGTGTGTTGGACGAGGTGCACATTGAAAAGTTGCAGGACACCAGCCCTTGAGGTCTGGAGTTTGACACCTCGGGTCTACATAATACATTTCTCCAATCTGTGGCTGATTACTGTAATGATATATTACAAGATTATGTGTTTGAATATTTTACATCAAAGACAAAATGGTTTTCATTTTAAACTGTCTTTTCGGTCAGAGTATTTTTTCTACTAAGAAAAAATACTCTGACCTGAACTCTTAGGTCTCTGAAAGGCTGCCAACATTTTCATACACCATGTTCTTGACAGAGAAAAATAGAGCCCCTCTGCTGTACTCTGTTCAGTCTTCCCGTTATCTGCTGAAGTCTTGCTCTCTCTCGTTTCCCTTGCTAATTTTGCTGTCGGGTAATCGGACAACCTAATAAAAAACTATTTTCCTTTTTAGAAAATGGATCATTTTGGGATTAAAAAACTAGCTAATCAGAAATTAACTATTCTTACGTCTAGCCTTTGCTTAGGCTAAACTGAGGAACATTTGTGGTGCTGGTAATTTACTTTTTCGTCACATTGCTCGTTTTCTACCTGACCTTTCTGGGTTCAAAGTGGTGGGACGTCTCTTCTTTACCTAATAGGATGACGTTTTGTGCCCACTTTGACAACTAAAATTTTATAGCTTTTTCTACTTCTATTGTATTGTAAGGAAATCTGGTTATATAGCTTGACTAAATAACTAACAGCAGTTATTTAGCTTGATTAGGAGTCATAACTTGTCATATTTCAGAAGAGTCAGTGGGTCCAAACTGAGATCAGAACCAAAACAAAAGGGGTTTGAGTGTAATACGTTTTCAGTTTGTGTACAACTGAGCAAAATTATACTTGAGATTAGGGCATTTGTTTTATCATTTATCTCGATAATACATGAAAACTACAATCAAAAGTAAAATGACGTGTAATGATTTAAAATACATGGATACAAAATGGTTTGCTTACAGGTACAAAATAAAACCAGGAAGGGAGCAAATGGAAATGTGTGGGTCCAAAACGGGGGACCAGTTGACCCAGATCTCTGACAACTAATGACTGTTTTATAATTTATAGACATAAAAACATTTTTAGTCAAATATAGGACATTTTATTTCAGACTCTTTAGTTTAATATATATTATTAAGTTGTGCAAACTGTTTAATAGGTCATTATTTGATATGTAATCGGATAAACTTGGTTTTCCCAGAATTAAAGTGCATTAATTGAGGTAAAACATTAAAATTGGTTATTTTCAATATTAAACACGACACTTTGTAAACCTGTAACACTATAATCATGATATCACTAAATGTTGAAAGATGTTATAGTCATATTGATCATCTGTTTTATTCCACATAAAATGCATCGTTTTGTTTCTTCACAAGCTGCTTCTTTTCTGGAATTAAAGCCAGAGAGTTAAAGCCTCGGTAACCTGAGTGGCAATAACGGCCCTTTGAGCACGTAACCCTGCCATCCACAGTTTCTGTCCATTTCCACACACGCTGTCCAGTTTCCTGCTTCGGCCGGGTGGAGTTGTCCTTATCACACAGCCACATCTCTTATCTGGGCCCAGAGGGGCCAAATCACAACTTCCTCAGAGACAAAGCCATTTGAAAGGGGAAAGAGGTTGTGGTCGTACTCAAACAGAAGCCCGGTAGATACCATCGCTTACGTAAACGTGAAGCAGAGAGAGGCTCCGAGTGTTGCCGCTGAGGTCTTTCACAAAATGCTGGAAGCTGAGGAGAAAAACCCATTGTTGTTTCTGACAGTTTGGAATGTTGTGTTCGTCACCAGGCTCATAGTTGATGCTGTAATTGGGTCAAACGTGGATTAGGTTTATTCTTAAATCCAGAAGCAACTTACTCATTACCTTCTTGGTTCTCAGGGAATATTTATGTCCTTTTTTAAATCCATTGTTTGGCAATTATTTCACTGAAATGAGTTTCTACCTTCAGAGACTTGTATTATTATTCAAGTTGTTTCTTTTAGGGCTTAAATTCTAATAAGTCACAGGAGACTATTTGAGTGCTCTGACGTTGTTGCTAAGACTTGGTTAGCCAACATATGTTTATTAAAGGGAGTGATTTAATTAAAGTTTTTAACCGTATAATTATAAGTCTTTGAAATCTTTGGGGATAAACAGGCATGGGCCTGAGAGCCAAAACACTGAGTTTAATTTGCTAACTTACTTAACTGGAAAGTAAATACAGATGCATCTCAGCATATTAGAATATCATCAAAACTTAATTTACTTCAGTAATTCTGTTTAAAAAAGTAAAACGTAAATAAATTATAGATTCTTAACACACAGAGTGATGTATCTCCAGTGTTTATTTATGTTAATTTTGATGACTATGGCTTACAGACCAATACTGGGTCTGGGCTCCTTTTGCATGAATTACTACATCAGTGCATTATGGCTTGGAGACAAACAGCTTGTGGCTCTGCTGAGGTGTTAAGGAAGGCCAGGTTTCCTGTATGTCGTCATGTCTTTTTGCATCTGGTCAGATTTTGGCACTATTTACTTACTGTTGCTTTATTTATTATCCTTTGCACGGTCCTTGCATTTCTTTGTCTTTATGCCTTAAAAATGTAGCTTTTTTAATCCTGTTTTTTATGATTTATGTTGATGAGTTTGAGTTTTCTTTTTTATATTGAGATTTTGTGTAACTCTTTGTGGAGGTCCTATGATTCTGTTGTGTTTTGGGGTGTGACGACCTTCACACTGTCGATGTGAAATGCCTCAGGGAAAACACTCTGTTGACACAGAGTTAGTTGAACCAAGGAGTATTTTATTTTAACCAGGCCTATGTCAAAAAGTCCAGATCTGTGCACCGATCTGGAGAAATCCTAAGCCGAATGTAGGATTCCTCCTGAACTTTGACCACAGCCCCTTTTTTATAAATATTTCAGACAAAACATGCACCTCCTATACCTGCTTCTTCTGCTCAGATGAACATTCCCTGTCCGAACTCGGCCTGAACTCGCGATGAGCCATTAGGGTGGATGAAAGCATGAGAGTCTAAACTCCAGACTCTACAATTCCTACATTGTTTGTTTTGGAGTTTGAAGGTGTAAAAAGTTTCGAAGGTTGGAAGTATGGAAGCACCTCAACATCTCACCTAATTAACTAAATTCAATAAATTGTAACCTTCCACTGAACGTTACCTAATTCTTATTGTAAATGCCCAAACTATGGGTCGTCAGGGTTTATCTGGCCCATACCGATTTCTGGTTTTCTTTGAGGTCAGAACTTTTACAAAGTCTTTTTTTGTTGTTGCTTTTTACATGGTTAACAAATCAAAAAATTCAATAGATATGTAAGGATTTACAAGATTTTGCTCACATTTATCTGATTATTTAACTCAAATAGGTGAATAGAAGCAAAGGCAGTTGGGTTTATGGACTGAAAATAGTGTGAAATCTTTGCTTTAAAGCATTTAAAATTTTTTTAAAAAGCTGATTTTTCCGTATTTTCTTACCTCCGATTAGAGCTAATTCTTAATTGATCAGTGCATCGTTAGCATACATGTCTTCCTAGAGGCTAATAAGGCGGGTTCCCTGTCCCAACAAGATTTACCTTTAAATTCTGACCTTCTCCAGTGATGCTGCTTAGATCATCTGTTGCCTTTAATTGGGATATTTGAACCAGTATGATGAACCAGTATGTGTCACCCTCGCAATCCCAGGATGACAGGATGTGATTTCGCACGTTGCTAACGACGGATCAGGGTAATGTTTGGAGTGGACCAAATACTGGTTGATTAAGAGACTGTCACAGACGTGGCGAGGTGGCTTCTCTGCAGCTGCACCTGATGCCTTTTTAGACTCAAATGTCCCATCTTCAGCGCAGCATGTCGCTACCCGGTTCTGTGAAGGCTCAGAACAAACAAGCTCCTCTATGCTGTGTTTTACCACTCTTCCTTGAGTTTCTCTGCTCTGCACTCCTCGTCTTCTCGTGGTGTTTTATGTACAAGTTGAGTTTCTCATCAGTGTTTACATATCTGAGGCATCTGCTTTATTTTCCTGTCCTGTTGTGCCACAGGTTGTGGAAGGTGGGAGTCAAGACATGGAAAAACCTCATCCTAAGACGAACTTCCTACCTGCTGTGGAGGGAATCTCTGGCTTTTTTCTGGGGTTTTCAGCAAAATTGAATAAATAGGCAATAAATAGAATAAGAACAAATAAGTCATAAGGAAAATGCTGCCGTTCTCTCCTTGACTTATATCTGCTATATTTTATGCTGTCTGAATATGAAAAACAAGAGATGCTCTCAGCTTTTTCCTCTCTGTGAACTGCAGGTTTAATATTTCAGGGAGAGCAACTGTGGACAAATATGTTGAAAGACCAGTAAAACGCTTCATTAGCGGTTTCTGTTTGAGTCATTTTCATGCTTCTGGTGTGGACCTTTTACTTTATTCTCTATCAGAGACTTTATCTATGGGTCGTAGTTGTTTGTATTTCCATGTATGTTCTGAAGGATTGATTTATAGTTTTGTTTCTCGGTGATGAAAAATGTGAATGTAAAGGGTAATTTCAGGTAGAATTGACTTTGGTTGTTCTTTTAAATAACAAGAAAAAATAAAAATGTTAATGCAGTTAATGGCCCAGGCCTGGGAATTAAACCCAGGACGGGTGCGTCAAGACCTTTACCCTTAGAATATGGTGCGCCTGCTCTACCACTTAGCCACACGACACCCCAGAAGCTGCCATCTTTACGCAAAATATATCTCACAGTTTCTGGAGGTTTCTTCAAGATAGATTCTGGAGATAAGTCTATTTTTAGTCTACTCATGATAAAAGCTGGATGTCAGGTAAAGAGGAGCCTCAGTCATACCTCTCAGCAGTTATTACAGTGTCTTCTTTTAAGGGTCAGATAAAGATAAGGTTTTCTACTGAATACCAAAATGTGAACAAACAGTTGAATGTTTGAGTGCAAGTATCTGGTAGCGTTAGAATCATGAAGGGGTTCTAACGTAACTGAGGCAGTTTTGCTTTGTGTTTCCAGAGATTGAAGCCAAGGAGGCCTGTGACTGGCTGCGAGCCGCTGGCTTCCCTCAATATGTGCAGTTATTTAAAGGTAAATATGTGGTTGATCCTGTACTTTATAACAAGGGTGAAATTCAGTGTTCCCTAAGGTGACCATTTGTTTTTTTTATTTGTGTCAGACGGCAGGTTCCCCATCGACACTGAGGCGGCAAAAGAGGATCACAGCTTCCTGGATAAAGATTCTCTCGACTCACTGTGCAGGTAACAAATCATCCACTCATTTATGACAACGTTTGTTTTTCAGTTTCAATTATTTCATAAAGAATCCTGTTTTTATTGGTCTGACAATATAAGATTGACATGAAGTAGCAAAAACAAATGAAAAAACAACTTTTTTGCAATTTGTTTAGCCTTGCTGTTATCTTATGAAGGTCTTGCTCTCTCTTGCTGCCTGAATGAACCACAGACATGTCTCAACATGTCCAAGAAAATAAAGTTTCCTTTTAAAATGGCTTCAAACATCCCTGTGCTTCATCTGATTTCATTTTAAACACTTCACTGATTCTGAAAGTAACAAACATTAAGTCTCCTTCTGTCAGTAACAACATCTACACCGAAGAGTGTTGCTTTGATATGGTGCGTTCAATGACCAAAAAAAAGATGTGATTGTATAAATGCACAAACAAAGCTGCTGGATTTTATGTCTCCTTCCTTGCTCCAGATTTGACATTTTGCTGAGCACGTTCCCCAATTTTTTGAGAAGCACCAAGAAATCTGCTGGTTCCCAGTTTCCAACCAGTCTGGGATCAGTCAGTGCCGTCAAGCTGACAATCAGCAGTTCCAGTCACTAGATGATTTCTCAGTACATCTTTGAAAAGTGGAGGGAAAAGTTATAAAAATGTCACCTGAGGAATGGCAAAGGGTTAAATCCAGCGGATCTGTTTGTGAGTCTTTGCGATTTGCAACCGGTTTTGAGAGGAAACGGAGAAAGGGGTTTTTATACCAGTGAAAAGAAGGGAGGCTACCTGGGGAAAAAGGTTGGGAATCACTGCTCTTGAAGATGACAAGCCTCATATGAATTAAAACTGAATACTTTGTGTTCCTCTCTTGCTTGCAGGCGGTTGATGACCTTAAATAAGTGCATGGAAATGAGGCTGGAGCTTTGGAGATCCAAACGCAGGGTGAGTGTTGGGAGCAAACCCGAAAACTAAGGAGAAATCAGCGGAGTGTTGTTTTGCAGGCAAGAAGCAAATAAGTAACTGCACCTCTTTCTGCAGGGAGACGACTGGGAAGAGGAAGACTATTGCGCCATCAGCCCAAACTGGACCTATGACAAGCGGACCAAACTGTGGCGGCGCATAAACTCCTCTGAAGAGACACCAGGCCCACGGGACGCGTCGCTGTGTGATGACCATCAGGACGTCTGCTCCATCCAGAGCTCCAGTAGTACGGACAGCGAACGTCATGATGGTCACAGAGATTTGGTCTCCACCTCCACAGCTGTCACCACAGAAGAACCGGAGACTAGCCGGAGCTCCTCCCGTTGCTCCTCCACAAACAGAACCCCGTCTCTGGATACGTCTTTCAGCGGACCCCCTTCCCCCACCGGAGGATCGTCCACTGCAAGTTTGGAAGCAGATGTGTGTTTTCCAGAAAAACCACCAAGGAAGAAATGCACCACTCTGCTGAGGAAGATGGAGAAGCTGAGGCTGAGGGGGGCGGCCGGCGGCCACAGTCGGACCCGCCGTGACATCAGTGGCCCGGTTCTGGTCCGACACAAGGAGAGGATATACAGGCAGCTTCACCCGTCAAAGTGAGGAAACTGTTTCTGAAGAGAATCTTGAACTGAGATGATTTTAAAACCAGTCAGAACCGTTCCTGAAAGACTTGTCCTCCTTTACTGTCTCCAGTCTGCAGGTTCAGCCCAACAGCCACTCATCTTCATCACCCTCATCTTCTCATACCATGAGCAGCGGCAGCAGTAGCACCAGCCAATCAGAGAACAGCAGCACTGTCAGCACGCCCAGCCCGGTCACCCGGGTCAAAAGTAACTGCAAACGGTCCAACAGTGGGGTCGGGATGCAAAGTAGGACGAGTCAGAACAACCTGAACCAGACAGATGCAGAGGTCAGATTCTAATAAATGCTTCATCCAGTTTTTTATCATGCAGTTACATTTTGCTTCCGCTTTTAAACCAAGACCTAAATGTTCTATTGGACCTCTCAGGTCTTCAGGAAACAGGTCAACAACAACAACAGCAGCAGCAGCCATGAGAGCCTGGTCTTTCAAGTCCCCCACGGACACAAACCGGGGACCTTCCCCACCTCCCTTGCCCACAAACACTTCCTCTCCCCGATCATTGACAACACCTCCGTCAACTGGAGGACCGGCAGCTTCCATGGCTACAGGGGGCGGCACAGGAACAGACGGGGCACGTCCTCCCTGGTCGGTGGAGACCAAAGTCCAGTGTCCTCCTCGGCGCGAATCGGTGCGCTGGATCACCGGCTGAGCGTCTACGACAACGTGCAGCTCTCTGAGGGTGAAGATGGTGGAAGCGGAAGTGATGCGGAGCAGATCAGTGAGGAATCAGAGGTGGGTTTTACAGTTCAGATGCTGGACTTGACGGATCAAGAAGGTCTGTGAAAATAAAAATTCTAAAAATAATTGTAACTAAACTTTATAATTATGAACAGAAGCAATTTTGTGGTAATATTGTGGAGCTACTGTCCATGAATCCATCATTCGTTGAAGCTCGGAAGTTTGACCTTCAACCTCTAATACTGAATTCTGCCCTTGGCTTAATTCTCATTTCATTCTATGCTGAGATTTTACAGTCTATGTTGACAGCCATGATGGAGTAACATAAGAAAGAGGAATATGCTGAGTCATGGAAAACGGTTAGGAAATGCAGGGCCATTGGTTGCTATGGTTATTCCCGCCTATTTTAGGGAGCAGCGGCAGGCAGCACAGAGACAAGAATTAGAGATTAAAGTGTAGGCTACATTTACATGAAACTTCCACCTTGAGTTGCAGTTTCTTCTGGTGAGCACACGTGTTTTATGTAGGAGATACGACAAGTTAAATGAGATTTACAGTGAGACCAGTGGAAGATGGACGTTCGTTCTCCGTACTCTGGGGCGATTTCACAGAAAACTGCAGGATCGATGACGGTGGCAGACAAACTGGGTGAAAATAGACAGAAATGCTGACAATTTCATGTATTAACTGAACATGTGGAGGAGAAACTGGGCCCCGTTTCTCATAAATATTTCCTCGTCATATTAACTCACAT
>JAHHUM010002862.1:0-12008 GCA_036173005.1 Crenichthys baileyi
GACTGAAGGATGCAAGTCACTGACTTGATGCAATCTGCTGGTTTCCTTAGATAGAAAACCTTTTAACCAATTTGAATTTGACTGCATTGTTTGATAACTACAATCAATTGGAATATATGTAATTGACTTCTAATCTGTATGATTAGATTTAATTGACTTTGTAAAGTGCCTTGAGACGATGTGTTGTGAATTTGTGCTATATAAATAAACTAAATTGAATTAAGAAAGGCGATTGTTTTTCTGAGGTCAGAAGAGAGATTTGGGCAGTTTTAGGGGTACAATGGCCCTTAGTGGTCAAGACAATGCTTCATGAATCTCTGATTGAGTTAGGAATACATAGAATTACCTACAAATCAAATGGGAATCGGTTACAATACCTAAGGATGTACAAGTAAATTGTTAATGATTTAACTGAAATGTTTTGGATTTGGGGGTTTGGCATAAAATTCTGAACAATTTAAAACTTTTGCCACAAATTTTAGAGGGCTCAAGAATGGCAAGAACTGACTAAGAATAAAATATAAATCAATTACAAACTTATAACAATTCAACTAAGATTTCTAACATTTGCTTATTGTTGGTGATTTGTTTTATTTGTGGTCTGTGTGAAATAGTGGTATAAGGCAGACCTGGATTCGGTGTCTGAACTAGTCGTGCTCTGGTCTGAAGATGTGGAAAAGAGTCTCAGCAGCTGCTCCTCTGTTGGTTTGTATGGACTTAAGCTGCAGGTTGGGAGAAGAAAAAGTCCATCAGAAAGTGACACATTACATGAAACATTCAAATATTTTACACTTTCTTTCTCTTGTCATAAAGTTGATTTTCATTAAAGAATCAAGACAAAAAAATCACAAAAGTAGCACACAAAGTGAGAACATTGAATAAATAGCAGTACCTTGTTGTAGTATTTGATGAATGTTTGCCTGGGTCTGTTATTGGAATTGGAGTGATCCGATGTTTTCTCTGTTGGAGACAAATCTTCAGCATTTAATACAAAAACACACAATAAATTAATTGCTTAACTCAGCTGTACAGGTGCATCTGAATTAGTGAGAATGTCACCAAAAAGTTTATTTATTTCAGTGATTGAATTAAAAAATTTACTTATTTTTTTACTTTCATTGCACAGAGAATGATACATTTAAACTGTTTACAGCTAATGCGATTTAGTTCTTAAGAAAATTGAAATATTGAAAAGACCAATAAAAAGATTTTTAACAAAGAAATGTCAGCTATTGCGAAGTAAGTCTATGTACTGATCAGCATATGCTCTCAACAGTTGGTCTGAGCTGTGGCATTGAGGATATCAGATTTACTGTTGCTTGTGCATCTGGTTCTACTGCAGTTTCACCCAGTTTTTCACTAATATGTTTGGATGCACTGCTCTAAGAACAGCAAGCTTCTTGAACAATGCCATTTTGTGGGTTACACTCTATGTGAAAGGTGTCAATAATACAACTATCAAGAAAGCAGTCTTCCTAATGATTGTTAATATATGCCTTTGTGAAAAAAATCAATGCAATAACTGAGTTTCAGTTCATACATAGTGACTGAAATAAATTAAGATTTTAATGATGTTCAAAGTAAAAGACAATAACAATGGTTGTATTTAACTCTATTTGGCAAATATCTAAACACTTTAGTAGAGTCTGTGAAACATACCCTGAAGATTTTAAAGGGCCAGCAACCACTTGGTATATTCTCTTCTTCCGGTACTTGAACACTTTGAAGTGGTGTGTATAAATAGAGAAATGTGTTATTTTCTTGTTTTATAAGTATAGATGGTGTTAAACCATACACAATAGGCAAGTCTGATAATGTTTAGGATTCTCTATAAAAACAAAAATCCTAATAGATAAAATCATGGAGTTTTAAAACAACTAAAATTTGAATTTGAAAAATTTGAAGTATTTTACCTTTCTTGAGGAGCAGGGGGCTTCTTTTCAGTTTTGTTTTTCTGTTGAGTTAAAATAAAACAGTTACTTTAAGACTAATTCAAAACTCAAAATTTTGATTTAAATGAGCAGAAAGCTGAGATCTTACACTTGGGTTAAAACCCAGTTATTTTTTTTAGCACTGAAAATTATACCTTCAAGTCACAATCAGAAATTACCAAAATAGTTTTCTCAGTTTAAACTTTAACTCTACCAACATTTGCAGTTTTGGCAGATTACAAACAGAAAATCTACAAAAAACCATTTTGTAAATCTGCGAAACTAACCTTTTTTGGGAAAAAACTGAAGCTAAACAACTTTTTCATTTTGTTCGATGAAACTGTTTTAGCTGCAAGAACCTTGGAGACGCTCTAGTTGAAATGAACTGTTCCAACAGAGAAGGCCGGTCCTCTGTGTCACAATGTGTTCTGGAACCTGGGTCATCATGATGCAACAAAGTCAGTTCTGTGATGACTTCATTCATTTATATTTATGTTTAGTTGTACTGCATTTTTTAAAGCTGGTATTAAGATTCAGCCTATCTAAAGAAGCATAAATTGTTTCCGGGGTTGAAGAAGTTGTAAACTGACAATACATATACATACACAGATTAGATATCAAAATATAACTCCAATTGGTCAATAATATCAGGCATACCATACTAATAGACCCAATTATATGAATAATAAAAACCAAGACAGAATTAATACAACCCTAATTAAGATTAATCTGCTTGTAAAAATTATTAAATGTTATTTCATAGATAAGATCCATAAAGCCCCTTAAAACCTAAGATTACTATGAATTGAGGAAGTTCAACCTTTAATTTTGTAGTCCATAGTGTAACTATACATGGACTGTGAAAGAACAGTTTTGCAGTTGCATGTTTCCCTAATAATGTGCAGCCTTATTAATAAATCAAGTTGCAACATTCATATTTCTAAACTCAGTTTTTGTAAATGTAAGGCTAAGATCTTTATGGCAGATGACTGTGCTTTATTTTCCAACTTCTTTGTTTTAATTTGAAGCAACTTTTCAGATAATTGGTTTTCAAACATGTTATGGCCCGATATTGAACTAAGGGAAATATTTGAGCTCATATCTTTTGGTTAGTTTGGTTTGTATCCAGTAAAGTCACAAGTTAGATGATAATCAGTATACTCATATTTTCACACAGAAAAGAAGGATTATACAGAAAAATATAAGAAGATACAGTTTTCTGACATAAAACATTGGTTACAAATACTATAACAGGAAATCACTTCAACTAAGAGGACCTCCATGTAATATCAAGGTTTGTATTAGACTAAACTGACGCTAGATTACTCTAAAAGTACATTGAAGGTAAGTGCTGCTAAGCAAGGAAAAATTATTACTAATGTGGTGATCCAGAGACTTTCTCACTGGGTTATTTCAAAAAATATCTCCCAGTCTAAAGCCGAAAACACAATGAGAATGCAGTACAGCAGTGCATCATGTGTTGCATGTGAAGAGATGAGACACATTTTTATAATGCCTTTCGTTTAAAACCTGACTACAGATTATTGAAAATAAGTGGTGAACAGCTACATGGTTCCTTTTTAACCTCACCAAGGTTTTGTATTAAGGGTTGGTAAAAAGAAACCATGTACTACCAAGCCTTTACACAAGAAGACAGTTCCAATTTTCAAGGGTTGCAATGTTGTAACATTTATCAGGGAATAAACTCTAAGCTGCTTAAGCAATTAAATTAAATTACTTCCATGATACAAACTATTAATATAGTGTATCATTAAATGGGTATACAAACATATACATGCTTTTATAACTGGTATATGGAGAATCGGGGAGGAGTCCTGTCCCTAACAGAAAGAACCAGTAGACTAAAGTGTTATGTGAAGAACCATAACCTGAATGCTGTGGTGAAAATCACCCCACACTAGAATGAATCTTTTACATGGTGGCAACCTTTTCAAACACAAACATTTAAAAAAGGTTGATGTTTTCAGCCTTCCCACAGCATAACAGTATCCCTAACCTGACAACCATGTCCTAACCACCCAGTATACATTTGTAACCATGGAGACCATAATATGGTCCCTATATCATAAGTTGATATTAGATTTAGCGACCATATTATTACCTCATTTAAATAACCGTGTGGAATATTTCTAGCTGAACGTACACACATTGCATGTGCATCTGTAAGTAAGGTACTAGAGTGTTTCTTTATTTTCACTATTTCCATAGTGACCTCTATAACTCCAGCTGGGCCTATTGGCAAGCTGGAAGCTAACATCGTTCCATCCAGGTAAAGGGTTAGGGTTAGGAGAGTCAGTTAATGCAGCAGTTAAAGCTCCTCTGGCACGTCTGCCACCTAAAGCTGGAAATGGTACTGGAAGTTGTGTCTAGTACAGCAATTGGTTACCATGGAAACTCTGGACTCAGGCTGGAGAAGAAACATTGGTGACCAAGAAGTCACACATATTTTTTAAGCAAGTCCTGCTTCTGCTTAGTCATCAAGGCATATGACTGGTGCTATACACCTTTCGGGTGTTGTTTGATCTCTATCGCATTGAAATCCTCCACATAAGAGGAACAGTTTCAACCTTTACCCCCTCCTAGAGTTAATTCTCCAGTTCACATGTGTCTTGGGGATATGGAGTAGGATAACAACTACTATGTATCCCAAAAGATATATTGTTGGGGGTGCTGCAGGAGCACCAGGTGTCAGGAACGCTTTTAAGGGCTTTCCAATTCTCGTATACCCAAAGCAACAGCTGTGTGCACATTGCCGGCAAAAAGATGAGCTTGTTCCCAGTGTGTACTGGGCTCCGCTAGGGCCGCCTCTTATCCGCGATCCTGCTTAAGGCACAGTCACGAAGAGGAGGGTGTCTGGTTGTGGAACCTCAGGGTGCCATCTTTGGCACTTGACCCAGTATAAGGTTTTAATTTGTTTTTTTTTCTTCATGTCGATTTTATTTGTACTTTTAATCATTTAATTCATTTGTTTAAAGCCCTAAAGTTTTGTTCATTTTATATATATATATATTATATATGCAGCATGTATAATATATATATATATATATATATATATATATTATATATATATATATACAGCATGTATATATATATGATATATATATATATATATATATACCGTTTTACAAACAACTTTCTCATTTACTGTTTTTCTGTATGCTATTTAAATTATAAGTAGGTTCTCACTGAAGGTATCAAAACTGTGACTGAACACATATGCAGTTATGTAGCAAACAAAACATTATAAAGGAAATAAAATGTGTTTTATATTTTAGGGTAAGGTAAGGTAACCATTTTGCTAAGATGACTTAAATATTAACCTTTGGCCATCTCTCAATGAAATTCTGGGAAGTTCTGTCAAGACTCTCTGTAAAACCATTTCAGGTGACCGCCTCATGAAGCTCATGGAAAGAACGCCAAGGGTGCAAAATAGTAATCAAAACAAAGGGTGGCTATTTTGAAGAATCTAAAATATAAAAAGCTGAGGCCAAAAGCGTGATTAACTGGTCTATGTATCTTCCAACAATCACTTATGGTGAAGAGGAATGGGTCATGACCACAAGAATAGGATCCCAGGTACTAATGTCTGAAATAAGCTTCCTCAATATGATGATTGATAGAGAAAAGGAGCCAATCCTTTGTAGAGAATTTTAAGTAGAGCTACTGACCTGACCTATGTGCATGAAAATGTATCAGATGAGGTGGTTCAGGCACTTGATCAGGATGCCTTCTCTTGTTTGTTGTTGTTTTTATCAAATATTTTAACCTAAAAATGTTTTGTTATGTCTGTGCTGTGGTCTGCAAAATCTTTAGGAAGATTCCTGACTGGGTAGTTGTCCAGCAAACAGTCAATGCCCGTCTCTTCAAGGAGAATAAACAAAAGAAGGTCATTCCTGGGCATTTACATAGCTGTAGTTAAGCATATTTGAGTGGAAGACAAAAGTGTGGTAGAAAATTATAGGATTGAGAGGATTCTGAAACAAAATCCATTGACATGCCATTCACTGCAGTTAGAATATGTACTGTATTTCAAGAACCACCACAAAGATTGAAATGGAAGCAAATTTTACTTTTTATTTGGATATTAAAGTCCCAGAGTGTAGAGACAGAGTGGAGAAGCACAGAATCCAAGTTACTTAATGTCCAGCTGAAATTTTCCAGCTATGGGGCCAAACTAAGAAAAGTACCATTCCTGCTTTGATAATAATGATATCCCTGTGTTGACTGGACAGTAAACTCTCCGGAACTAAACCCCACAAAGAACCTATGGAGTATGGTCAAGAAACGGATGAGAGACACCAGAGCCAACAATACTGGCTAAATGAAGTAAAACTAGGCTTTTTTACAACAATAGTTCAAAATTAAAAACAAATAAAAACATGACAACACAAAAAAAAAAAAAACAACATAAGCCATGTATAGATGACATAGTGATTACCAGCAAGTGGAATTGGACCCCATGCAGGCTTTTTGTGATGGTTTTAGATGTTCCAGGGATGTGGATTTTAAGCACCCCTGCTTTCTATTTATTACAAAAACCCAACACCATGCATGTTAGTTTGACTAGTGAAATTAACTAAGTGTATGCATTTAAGTGCAACATTATTTATATGGTTGTTTTGTCCTGACTAATTAAGTATCAACAGGGATAGGCCTTAATTACTTTCAAAAATAATTATTGAATATAGACTGAATATAGACTGAAAATGGAAAGATGTGTAAGCAATGCAGAGCTAACTTTGCAGTTGTACATACTGACCTAATGCTGGTCAGTGTAATAAATAATCATTTTTATTAAGTTAAACAAAAAACACAGTTTCAGTGTAATCAGTGACCATTACGATGAGAATGGTGTTTACAAAAGTCAAGGAAATCTTAAAGTAACTACATATTTTTATTGTATTAATCAAAAAAAATTGACATGACATTTCACAAAGACCCGGGATATTACAGTGCACCACATTAACTTTGGCCTTTGACCTCAGACTTTCAGCTACAGACCTCCCTACACACCACTGTACCTTTGCCATTATTTACAGAGCTCTGTTGTCCACAAAAGACGGAAGACACAAACTGAGTTCAAGTGTACAGTTTACTCTTGCACACAGACACACACACTCACTCAACTTACAAACAGAAAAGCCTCTCCTTGTGAGCTTTTGAACAAAGCCACATCATATAGAATGGGATATATAAGGAGGTTTTGGAACAGAGGACTCTTAGAACACCAAAAGACTTTAACCGGACACTGTCCAGGAAAGCTTTTCCATTGCCTTTAAAGTACTAAAAAATGCTAAGGACAAGTCCTTATCAGAAGAACGTGAATGCTACAGAAGGAAATCTACATTTATATGAAAACAAGAAAATACACAACATCGCAGCTTATCTTTCCACATAAATACATAAGAATAACATTGTGCTTTCTTTACCTCTCTAACTCTCTTGCCACCATGTCATTGTCAGATGCATTAGCCATGAACTTTAGTCATGCAAGTTCAAGCACAAAACAACAGCTGACTAAAAAGGGATACTCAGGCATGGTTGACATTACTGTTGGTTCAGAATTATTGGGTGCAGATATGGGCAATACACAGCTGCATTCTTAAGCAATAAAGCCTGTTTTGTTTTGGCTACTCAAAGTCAATCTTGTCTTCAAAATGGTGTCGAAATGCTGAGTGTCCCTTTTATACTCGTCATTGTTCAGTTTAGTTAAAGAGTTTATTACACATTTATAACAAAAGTACATAAATAACAATGACAATATCATATATCTAAAATCGCCACACAGACCCAGGTTGTGCTACCTTGCTTTTAACTGCGATGAATGCATTAAATTAAGATAATTTGATTAAAACCATGATATTTGGTAGTAGCAGCACAAAAAAGATGATACATTTAAGATTTAATAACTGTAAAACGTAAACAAATGTTTTATCTAGCAAGACCCATCAGTTTCTTTCTCGCATACAGATTATGATATATCAAACTACCACAGAGAGGCTCCTAATATGAGCCTGTTCAAGCAATGAACACTAGGGAGCAGGCTACACAAACCATGTTAGCACAAACAACCAACCAAGAGGGTTTCTTTACAAATAAAACGCCTAGAGACAATGACATCAAAAAGGAAGACCTTATAGTCCTAACTGTCCTTTAACTAGAGTTAACATCCATAGGCAGCAATCACTGATCTAAATTACTGTAACACTACACAAACAGTGATTACAAACAGTGTAGGATTTTTTAAATTTTTCAGAAGCTGTAGAAAATGCATTGTAGGAAGCTCACTGTGCTAAACTAATTATCTCATACTCACTTCATATTGCTTGCATATTTATGTATCACTAACAATGTCAAAGAAATGTAGTACCACTTAGAATACAAAAAAGTCTTATTCTCACTCATAAATATCATGCTAATGTTATAAAATATATATAAAATATATATATATTTTATATATTTATATATATATATATATATATATATATTATAAATTTTATATATATATATGTGTGTGTTGTGTGTGTGTATTTATATACTGTACTGTTGCCCACAAACATGGGTTGTCATGTTTTGAGTCTGCTTAAATCTTTCCCATTAATTCTGACCTTGCTTACTATATGTATCCCTTTCCCCACAAACCATAATATTCATTATTTCTCTTTAATGTAAAAAATGCTGGATATACATATATAGATATTATTTTACGAATCAAAGTTCTGAATTATGTCAAAGCTCTTTTTCTGGCTGTACACTAACGGTCAAAAGCTTCAGAAGCACTTTCTCATTTACTGGCTTTCATTATGTTTATGACTATTTACATTGTACGTAAATTCTCACTGAAGGCATCAAAACTGTGAATGAAGACATCTGGAATTATGTAGCAAACAAAAAATTGCAAAATAACTGAATATGCTTTATATTTTAAAATTCTTAAAGTAGCCACCCATTGCTGTGATGACTGAAATATGAACTTCTGGCCATCTCTCAATGAACCTCTGGGAAGTTCTTTTAAGGTTCTTTGGAAACCATTTCAGGTGACCACCTCATGAAGCTCATGGAGAGAATGCTAAGAGAGCAAAGCTGTCATCAAAGCAAAGGGTGGCTCTTTTAAATAATCTAAAATATAAAAATGATTATTTCACACTTTTTGTTTACTAGATAATTCCGAGTTTTCATTCACTGTTTTTTTTTGCCTTTTTTGAGAATCTACAATGTAAATAGTTATGAAAATAAACAGACCCATTAGGTGAGAAAGTGTGTCTAAAACTTTTGACTGGTAGTGTATGTTTATGCAAATGAGGCCATGTCAAGCTTTGATTCCTAATTGTGTTTTCAAATAGTTTTTCTTTAAATTCATTGATTTATTTTATTGTTTCTTTTAGCTTTGACTGAGTTCTGTAGACATCTTATCTCTCACTTTATGGAATGTGAGTACATTTTCCACAACCTACTTACTAGTGGTTTTAACTAGCAATGCAATGTAATAACCAAAGGCCAGTTAAGGTCCGTTCTTAACTAAGACCATATGCAATGACTCAAGTAACTATTCCGAGCAGAGATGCACCATGGAATCTTCTGGTGATCAATCCAGGTCAATTTCCAGTCAGTCTGAAACTCCAAAATCAATCTTTTTTCTTTTAGTGAATGGACAATACCAATTACAGTCTTTGGTGCACAAGTTGTTACTGAAAAAAGAAGAGAAAGGGAAAAAAACAAAAGTTGTAAGAAGCCATTAAAAAAAACCTATTCAACATTCTGAATGTCTGTTGATCATTCAGAATGTAACCTATAGAAACATACGCATTAGCAGATATCATAAAGACTAAATTGATTACAGCAAAGTTGTTATTGTCCACAGGCAATTTTAAACTCTGCCTGTCATGAAATATGTTGAATATCTGACAGTTAAGGTGTGGTTCTATTTTCTCTAAAAAATTGACAGGATTTTATTTTAATGCTAACTGTCATCATCCTGCCTTGTTAAGCTGCTTAAAGTGCCTGTGACACGCTTTCCCCACAAATACAGAAATTGAAGAAAACATCTTTATATTGAAGAAATTGGGCAGTAATTGACATTATATTAGGCACAAAATAAGCATATTTTGTTGTTAAATTTAGCAAGTCCCAAGTCGCCCGGAAATGATGTGAAAGGGGAAGTCTCCGGTCATTTATTGTGTGAGCGTCAATGATAAACTGTTCAGGTTGAAGCCAAGATGCATTAAGAACAGTGCTGATATGGTGAAACGGTACATTGCTGGTGGTGGCAGCAATACTACGACAGCAGTCATTAGTCTGCCCTACTTTCCTGAAGTGAAGAGGATCAGAGCTGCTTGGATCAGAGCTTGAGAACTGACTAGGACAGATGGGCTGGTCCCACCAAGCACAGCCAGTTTTAATCAGAGGACTTTTCGTCAAACTGCTTCGAACAAGAAACCTCTGAATTTACAAGAGAAATGATGTCAGAGGTCAGGATATCTGACCGACAAAGGAGAATGTTGAAGCAGAGTCTATAGCCTTGCTGTTCAGAGCATCTGATGGGAAAAGATCATTAAACTAAAGGTTGTTGTTGCTGTTGCTAAACGGATCAAGGCTCAATAGGTAAGAACGCATTCTTGTCGCAAAAGTACATTTAGAAATCGCCAGTTATTGTTAATAATTACAAATCCGAAATTATTATTTTATTATTATTAATATTAACAATAATCCAAAATTATTGTTATTAAAATAAGATAATTTACACATGCATACAACATATTTAAATAAATGTTTCTCTAAAGATTCTAATATAAAGTTACAAAAATTACGCCAGGTAGTGTCTTCAGATCTTGAATCATCCCTTGTGTCTGCTGCTCCATGGTGCTCACTTCGCCTCTGGTTGTTTCACTCAGTGCCGTATCTAGTGTAACCCTGGATTTACACTATCTGCTCCGGTCCGGTCTGGTTTCCCCTGCGAAGCCTGGAGGAGCTCCAAGAATCACACGCAGATCGTGCAATAAAAGCCAGAGATAAATGTGGTAGCAAGTCCAAAACAACTAATTCTGTGGAAGTTAAACCAGTTAAACTGCTTCACTTTTAGCTTTATGCATCCAGATATTTTCATGTTTTTTTTTCTTTAAAGGGTGAGTACACTGAGTGCAGAGAAGCTATAGTTGTTGCTTAATTTGGTGCATTTAATGTTAAATTGCTCCGTTTATAATACCTTAGTTAACCCAGTAACTGATCTACTTAATCTAATGTTAACAACTGCTAATAAATACACATGTATATATAAATATATGTATGTATTTATTAATATAGCGAGATCCATCTGATGACAGCTGACTTCTCCTGACTGATGCATCTCTCTCTGATAGTGACTGAAATATATAAAAAAAAAATATCAGATTCTTTGCTGCTGCCTGTGTTGCTGCTATTGTAGCAGCAGTCAGTTTACCTGCAGGGGTTCCCCTTTGACGTCATAAAAGAGCTCAACAAAATCGCAAAGAGTAGTCTGGAAATGCCTTTTTAGTGAAATTTATGACTATATATATCTCAACAACTGTTCATTTCAGTGGCATGACTTTACTTTTTGAAATTTTTATTAATGTTTCCTTTCCATGAATGTAATTGGATTTATCATAAACATTCGATGTCACAGGCACATTAAGCCAGTTTAAAATGTCAAAATTATTTTATTTTAGTTTAAGAAAAGAATTGTACCATTATAATGGTCAAAAATTCTAAACTCATACATCCTGTTAACTCTAAGTGTAATATATTTTTATTATCTGTGTCCTTCATTCAAAGTACTTTTTATGGTTTAAAACCATTTATGTTTTGTGGCACAAATAGAAACAACTACAAACATTTACAAATCTTTAAGAGATAAAGAGCTGCTGCAACTGCTATATGTGTACGGTTATGGCTTTGAGCAGGTCACTGAGGCATTTTTGAAATATCTGTGAATAGTGCAAGCTTCCCCTGACCCTGTAGTGATTAGAATTTTGTCATAGTGTTAACCCTGTAAAATAACCACAGATATATGACTAAAACAACAGGTAGTAATCCCGACCA
>JAHHUM010002863.1:0-11412 GCA_036173005.1 Crenichthys baileyi
TACCTTTTTGTATAAAAAGACACTTCACCAAGCTAGAACAGCTTATTTTTTCCCCTTAATAGAAGAGAACAAGAATAATCCTAGGTTTCTCTTTAGTACAGTTGCTAAAATTTAACAGAGTCATAGCTCTGTTGAGCCATCCATTCCCTTAGCTCTCAGCAGTCATGATTTTTAGGGGATTCTCCAAAAAAATTTTGATTCTATTAAGAAAAAATCTTTGACAATCTCCCAGAGATGATTATTTTCATCCTCAACAAGTGAGACAACTTTGGAAAAAACTGAGAACCTGATCTGTGTTTGGACTGTTTTGACCCTGTGGAGTTTCCTGAGTTATCAGAAATATTAGCTTTATCAAAAACCTTCAACTTGTATGTTAGACCCAATCCCAACCAAATTATTTAAGGAAGTGTTCCCTCTGATTACCAGCCCCATTTTAGATATGATTAATCTATCCTTAGTAAATGGATATGTACCACAAGCTTTTAAGGTAGCTGTAATTAAACCTTTGCTTAAAAAACCTTCGCTTGATCGAGATGACTTAATAAATTACAGACCGATATCCAATCTTCCGTTCTTATCTAAAATTCTTGAGAAAATAGTTGCTAATCAAATGTGTGAGCATTTACACAGCAATGACCTGTTTGAAGAGTTTCAGTCAGGTTTCAGAGCTCATCATAGCACTGAAACAGCTCTGCTAAAATCACTAATGATATCTTATTGCCTCAGATAATGGGTGGGGCACCCCGGGCCCCTTTTCTTCAAAACTCTTAAAAAACTTTTTAGGGATCAGGGGAACAGCACTAGGCTGGTTTAAATCTTATTTGTCTGACAGATTCCAGTTTTTTCATGTAAATGATAAATCATCTTTTTAAACTCCAGGGGTTAATTGGGGAGTGCCCCCGGGTTCAGTACTTGGGCCAATTCTCTTTACTAATATATGCTTCAATAGGTCAAATTTTCAGGCAGCATAGAAAATTTTCACTGTTACGCTGATGACACTCAGCTTTACTTTCCATAAATCCGATGAGCCCAACCAGTTAGATAGACCACAAGTATGTCTTGAAGACGAAAAACTTGCATGTCTTAAATTTTCTGCTTTTAAATTCAGACAAGACAGAAATTTCGTCTTTGGACCGGAGTCTTTAAAAAAAAAAAAATGCTTAGTCAATCACTTAACCTGGATGGCATTAAAATTGACCTCCGATAATAAAGTAAAAAACCCTTTGGGTTTTTTTGACCAGGATATGTCATTTTAAATCCCATATTAAACAGGTTCCAGGATTTCCTTCTTTCATCTCCGGAACATTGCCAAAAATTAGAAATATCCTGTCCAGGATTGATGCTGAAAAAACTAGTCCATGCATTTGTTACTTCAAGGCTGGACTATTGTAATTTTTTACTATCAGGATGTCCACAAAATGCAGTTAAAAGCCTTCAGCTGATTCAAAATGCTGCAGCAAGAGTTTGATGAAAATTAAAAAGAGAGATAATTTTTCCCCTACTTTTAGCTTCCCTTCATTGGCTCCCTGTTAAATCCAGAAAAAAATTTTAAAATTCTCCTCCTCACATATAAAGCCCTTAATGATTTAGCTCCATCATACATCAGAGAGCTGATTGTTCATATATCCAAACAGAGCACTTCGTTCTCAGACTGCAGGTTTACTGGGGGGTTCTAGAATTTCCTAGAAGTAGAATGGGAGGCAGATCCTTTAGTTATCAGGCTCCTCTCCGTGGAACCAGCTCCCATTTTTTAATCCGTGAGGCGGACACCCTGTCTACTTTTAAGGCTAGGCTTAAAACTTCCTTTTTGATAAAGCTTATAGTTAGAGTGGCTTAGGTTATCCTGAGCTATCTCTGTAGTTATGCTGCTATAGGCTTAGGCTGCTGGAGGACATAATGACCACTTTCACCCCTTTCCTACTTTCTCACACTACTCTTCAATTTTGTATTATTTGCTGTTATTTCAGCTTTTAACTTTGTACTCTCTCTTCTCTCTTCCTAGAAGCTACACCTGGCCTGACTCTGTGTCTACCTGTGACAACTGTCTGGAGGGGGCATCGTCCGAGCTTCCTGCTGGCAACAACTTGGTTCCCCCTCTACCGATGATCCACATGCCCTGTCTTTCAGTGTTTAACCCCTTTTTCTCTCCTAGACATAGCTACTGGCGGAGCTTTTACTGTAACTAACTCTATTTGCTCTCTTCAGACTCTAAACTTGAAAAACTGGCTCAAATTATCTGTTCTTTCTTTCTAGGTGAAACGACTAAAAGGGCTACATCCATTAACATTTTACCTTTTCCCTTTCCCCTAGAAGGGCTCCTGGATCAGTGCTTCTTTTTTCTCTTTGTGTCTCTGCTCTGTTCTCTGTAACCCCCAGTCCGGTCGTAGCAGATGGCCCCCACACTGAGCCCCGGTTCTGCTGGAGGTTTCTTCCTGTTAAAAGGGAGTTTCCTCTCCACTGTCGCTACATGCATGCTCAGTATGAGGGGTTGCTGCAAAGTAAACGCCAGTGACTGTCCCCTGTCTCTACATGCTCATCCAGGGGAGTGAATGCTGCAAGTCACTGACTGGATGCAATCTGCTGGGTTTCCTTAGATAGACAAAATTTTTATCTAATTTGAATAAATAACAGAATCTGACTGCACTGTTCAATGATTTGGATTAATTGTAATGCATGTACCTGACTTTTGTGAAGTCCCTGAGACGACATGTGTTTTGAATTGGCCTATATAAATAAAAGAATTGAATTGAATTGAATTGAATTTAAATTACCCCAAAAACAAAAGGCAGTGGTGGGGGTCAATACGTGGGTGGAGCCAATCCTATGACATTGCGTGAGAACTTCGTATATCAAAAATTGCCCAAACGCTCAATGCTCTTAAAAATTCTTACATTTAATGTCAGAAATTAGAAATTAATGCTTGACCGCATTTTTAAAATTTTATTTAAACAAAAAATAATTACTTGGTTTATGAACTTTGAGCCCCAATGACCTACTCGCACTTCCGCTTTTGTCCAGCGTACACGAGCTGAAATTAGATTATTAAAACCACCTGTTATGATTCTGGCCCGTCTGCCTGCTCTGCTCTCACTCTTGCAATTAACTCATCTGCTTCACCTGTCTGCTGCTGCGCTGCTGCGCAATCACCATCATGCCACACCCTGTGGAGCTGCAGTTATATACAGCCCTCTGACCGGCAGACGGTGCAGATTTTCCGAAAACATTTGTGAGTAGTTATCCAGCGTTCCTTCCTGACTGATCTCGTTCCATGACCTTGCCTTGCCTTACGGATTATTCCCTCTTGCTTGCTCCTTGTCTGATGGATTGGATTTTGGATTTCGACTGTTTTCTGCCTCTCGTTTATGTCTCTGCCTGCCCCTTGTCTGACGCCTCTAGCCCTGGAATTCGACCCTGTTTCTTTCCCTGGATTTACGTCTCAGCCTAGCCACTGGTTTATTCAGCCTGTATTCGCCAGGCTCTCTAGTCTGCCTGGATTTATTGTCAAGAGGACAATCACAGCTCTCTGTGTTCCTGTCACAGCGTCAGCTGGTTCCCCGAAGGATTTGGATCAGTCGGCAATCCGACTTCAGTCTGTTGGACGCTTCCTCATTAACTGTCTGGATCTCTTCCTCCTCTGGATTCTGTGCCTCATCACCAAACTGAGAAGGTTAGTGGCTTTATCTAACTCCTTGCAGATCCTGAGTTTTATTCAGCCACTAACTAGTCTCTCTGTTCTCAGTGGTTCCTGGAAGCTGACTGCTGTTCTTCTGCTCTCTGATCCTGAGTTTCTGAATAAACCTTTTTACTTATCACTTTGTGTTTGGCTGAATTTGGGTTCTCTGTCTATGGTCGTGATACCACCTTTAAAAAAACTGTTATAACAGAACAGTTATTGAAATTATGAACATTACATCATAGCGGTCACAGACCATGTCAGGTTTTGGGCAAGGAATGTGTAGGCTGCAGCTGGTGGTTTTTCCCCATTTGTGAGAGGATAATATTGAATTACTGTTTAGAAAGCTAAATGTATTGGTGACTTAGTAGACATATTTAAAGCAAATTTCTTTGAGACCAAAAACGTTTCATAATCTTTATTACGGAATTAAGTGCAAAACAATATAACAAGGCATACATTTTACAACATCGACTAAAAACAATTTAACTTGCATGATAAAAGAAAAACATGAAATTAATAACTGCTTGCTTTGTGGTGATGATGTTCAGCGCAGGCCATAGACGTCATTGATTTAAGTCAGTGATCGCCTGAAAGAAAATTATATAGGCTGCACATAAAAGCGGCACAAACAGAGCATTAAAAAGGTAGACCACTCCGGTTCAATTCGGAGCAAAACTGGGGGATGGTGAGCTCTGGATGACCTAAAAAATAATCTTTAATATCTCAGAAACCAAAACAGCACAAACAAAAATTTCAACGGCACAAACCTGCACAAACGAAGCACTAACCATTCTGTCTATTTGCCGGAATTTTTCAAGTGGGTGGGGTGTCAGCTTCACGCAGCTCCTTCCTCCGGCCCACAGCTGGGACCCAGCCAACAGCACAGCTCAGGGAGCCGCACTCCTGATTTACTGTTAGTTCGTCATCCCATTCGTCCAACTTCAATGGTGTCAGTTGGTACAATGACTGACCCACCAAAACCTGACTGGTCACCACAGGAGACCCTAGCAGAGGGGCCCGTAGATCAACCTCCTCTTTTCCTCTTGGACACACCGGCCATTCAGCCACCCAGGAAGCAGAGGGCGAAACGCCAACATCTCCACATGGAGACACCGGAGGAACAGGTGGAGAGCAATCCGGAGGACTGTGCCTCAGAGGATGTACCTGTTCGATCGTCACTTCCTTCTTCACGGCCGCAGGAGGTGTTACCCCTGTTGTGCCTACCAGAGCCAGCTTTAGCCTCATCTGGCCCAGAGCTTAACACAGCAGTGCAAGTATCTTCTCTCCTGGATCTTACCATGGAGGAGCTTCAGGAGATTTTTGAGGGAAAAGACTTGACCCCTCCATCAGATACTCCTGCACAAACAGCAGTACATACAGTCAAAGTGGCCACTTTTAAGCCTCCGACTGGATTTAGGCTGACCCCTTTTTCTACCTCAGCCCAATCCCAGGCCTCATCTACTCCTCAGACCAGGAGACCTACTCGTCACTACACAACACCTAACAAAATGGAGGACAGGGACCTCTCCATCACTAGAAAGTGGGTGATACTGGGGGACTCCAACATCACTAGGATCCCTAGTTTCACGGTGGCTGACCTCCAGATGGATGGATTTCCGGGGGCAAAGTGGAAACATGCCGAGGCCATCCTCACTAAAGCCAAAATCCACTGCCCGGTGGAAAAACTCATTCCTTGGTCTTAATAACCGCAACCAGAGGGAGAAGCGCACAGCTCTGAGGGAGCTGCAATCCACCCTGAGAGTGGTGGCTCATCGTTTCCCTAATACTCAGGTTTACATACCTGAGATCAACTTTGGACCTCTGTTGCCACACAGAGATCAGGCCATGCTGCGCCATCAGAATTCCTTCATCAGAACTCTCAGAGAACGCTTACCTGTCTTAGCTGAGGGATTTGAGACGGAGAAAGATGGGATCCACTGGACCCCGAGCACGGCAGCCAGAATGCTAGCCCACTGGTATGGACTAGTAAAATGCCAGTCCTCGTAAGTCCTATCAGTGGGGAGGGGGGTAAGACTGTGATTAACATGTGTTCAGAGTTTATTTCGTCTACAGCACAGTTTTCATTGCTGAACCGAGGCCTTACTTTGGTCCCCACGAAGGGTTGTGTTCACAGGTGGCAGGATCTGGAAAGCATGTATGATCTTCAACAGTATCACAGGAGATTAAAACTCAAGTTATTTTTTGGTACGGACAGTTGTGGTACATATCAGCCTTTCACTGTTAGATCCATCTGGTCGCCTCCTATGAGGGAACTGCCTCCTGAAACCCAAATTCTGATTGATAGGGACCTTCACTTTTTTGTACAGAACTTCAAATTTAAACATTCGGCCTCTAATTTGACCCCAGCTGAACTTTCAGCATTGGATGAGCTCATTGAGCATCCAGAAATTATCATCAAACCAGCAGACAAAGGGAGAGCAATAGTTATCCTGGACAAGCAACAATATTTGTGGGAATGTAACAGACAACTATCTGACCCCAATTATTATCATAAATTGGAAAAGCCTATCTACCCGGATACAATCCCTTTAATTGATCACATCATCAACAACTTGTGGAAGAACAAATTCATTTCGGCTAAACAAAAAGCATATCTTTTAAGCCCCATTGAACCGAGACCTCGATATTTTTATATTCTTCCCAAGATACATAAGGACCCAGTTAAATGGAGTGTTCCGCATAAAATTCCTCCGGGGAGACCCATAGTCTCAGATTGCGGCAGTGAGACTTTTGGTACGGCTGAATTTATTGATTTTTATTTAAATCCCCTTTCCAAAAAACACCAAAGCTATATTAAAGACACTTACCACTTTATTGAAGTCATCCAAAAAGTCCAAATTCCTATGCATTCCATGCTATTTACCCTTGATGTGGACAGCTTATACACAAATATTGTTACTGAAGAGGGTATAAACGCGCTCCAGGATGCCTTTTTGAAAAACCCTGATAGGGGGAGACCAGATAAGAGGATTCTCCATCTTCTGGAGATCAATCTCCGCCGTAATGACTTCACTCTGAACGGTGAGTGGTATCTGCAGGTGAAGGAGACAGCCATGGGTAAGAGGTTTGCCCCCTCTTATGCAAACATCTTTATGGCAGCCTGGGAAATGGAAGCTCTCAACAGCTGTGTCCAAAAGCCTCTACAGTATTACAGGTACCTTGATGACATCTGGGGGGTTTGGACTCACTCAGAGGAGGACTTTCATCGCTTCTTACACACACTTGGTAATTTCAATGCCTCCATAAAACTTAAATCTACCACGAGCGTTACAGCAGTGGATTTTTTGGACACAACCACTTATAAGGGCCCTGAATTCACGACTACAGGGAAATTGGACGTAAAAGTATTCTTCAAATCTACTGATACACACGCCTTACTGTATAAATCTAGTTTTCATCCAAAGCACACATTTTCTGGCATAGTTAAATCCCAATTGCTTAGATTTAAGAGAATATGTACACAACACTGATTTTTGTGAGGCAGTCAGGGTGTTGTTCTCTGCTTTGTCCAGCAGAGGCTACCAGGTCTTTTCTGAGGAGGTGTTTAAAGAGCCTTCCTGAGTCCCAAACAGAGAAGGGAGGGGGATTGCTCCCTTTTATAGCTACTTTTTCACCCCTGAATGTGGAGCTATCCAAGGTCCTGAAATGTAATTTTAAGGAGTTTCAATCTTACAGTGGAAGGCTGACTGATTTGAGGGTCATACCTGCTTTCCATAGAAACAGGAACTTGCAGGACATGCTGGTCCATGCCAAGGTGGGACAGGTTCCCCACCTGGTAGTAGTGGAACATGGACAGAACTTCCGGCACCTGCAATGGCTTCAGAACCCTCATACACTCAAAGTGTATAGGGTTCCTCGCACTGCCAACCCCTGGACAAAGAACTCTGTATTTTGGATTTCCTGCATGACCTGCAGTTTTACGTTTGTGGGGGAAACTGCTAATAGTTTGTGTGCCAGACTCCTCCTTTTCCAACAAAATGTGTTAAAACAGAGACCCAAGAAACCACACGTGCTTAGAAACTCATTTTATTCACCATAGTTGGGAGGCTGCACAGGTCATGCTCCTTGAACATCACCCTTCCAAGACCAGGGGACAGAGGACAAAAGCTGCCAGGATTTGGAGGTCAAAATTGGGGACGGACACCCCTACAGATCCTGGGAATCTACCGACCTGCTCAGTAGGGCCCATGCACCTGACTCCCTCTTTCCGAAGGGGGATTCATTGCTTTATTATTTTCTAAACTTTTTATCTTTTAATTTGAATAAATAACTGAATCTGACTGCACTGTTCAATGATTAGGACTAATTGGAATGTATGTACCTGACTTTTGTGAAGTGGCTTGAGACATGTGTTGTGAATTGGCGCTATATAAATAAACTGAATTGAATAGTTCTCTGAAAGAAAAATAAATGTCCGATTGTCTTTTCTTGTCTTCCACCACCAAGCAAAAAAAGGTTCCCTTTCAATACTGCACAACAGCAGGAGCTGTGGAATATACACTGCTCAGAAAAATAAAGGGAACTCTCAAATAACACATCCTAGATCTGAATGAATGAAATATTCACATTGAATACTTTGTTCTGTACAAAGTTGAATGTGCTGACAACAAAATCACCCAAAAATCATCAATGGAATTCAAATTTATTAACCAATGGAGGCCTGGATTTGGAGTCACACACAAAATTAAAGTGGAAAAACACACTACAGGCTGATCCAACTTTGATGTAATGTCCTTAAAACAAGTCAAAATGAGGCTCAGTATTGTGTGTGGCCTCCATGTGCCTGTATGACCTCCCTACAACGCCTGGGCATGCTCCTGATGAGACGGCGGATGGTCTCCTGAGGGATCTCCTCCCAGACCTGGACTAAAGCATCCGCCAACTCCTGGACAGTCTGTGGTGCAACGTGACGTTGGTGGATGGAGCGAGACATGATGTCCCTGATGTGCTCAATCGGATTCAGGTCTAGGGAACGGGCGGGCCAGTCCATAGCTTCAATGTCTTCATCTTGCAGGAACTGCTGACACACACCAGCCACATGAGGTCTAGCATTGTCCTGCATTAGGAGGAACCCAGCGCCAACCGCACCAGCATATGGTCTCACAAGAGGTCTGAGGATCTCATCTCGGTACCTAATGGCAGTCAGGCTACCTCTGGCAAGCACATGGAGGGCCATGAGGCCCTCTAAAGAAATGCCACCCCATTACTGACCCACTGCCAAACCGGTCATGCTGAAGGATGTTGCAGGACATTGGGCCCTCATACCATCCTCATGGAGTCGGTTTCTAACCGCTGACAGACACAGCAAACCTTCTTGCCACAGCTCGCATTGATGTGCCATCCTGGATGAGATGCACTACCTGAGCCACTTGTGTGGGTTGTAAAGTCCGTCTCATGCTACCACGAGTGTGAAAGCACCACCAACATTCAAGTGACCAAAACATCAGCCAGAAAGCATAGGTACTGAGAAGTGGTCTGTGGTCCCCACCTGCAGAACCACTCCTTTATTGTGTGTCTTGCTAATCGCCAAAGATTTCCCCCTGTTGTCTTTTCCATTTGCACAACAGCATGTGAAATTGATTGTCAATCAGTGTTGCTTCCTAAGTGGACAGTTTGATTTCACAGGAGTTTACTTGGAGTTATATTGTGCTGTTTACGTGTTCCCTTTATTTTTTTGAGCAGTGTATAACAAAAACGTTATAAAAGGAACGTTATGACCTTGAGATTGAGTAGCCGGTGGACTAAGTTGAGGTGAGTTCAAATGCCTGAGGGGCAAAGATTTTAAGCGCCGAGTAATATTTGCCTGAAAGGCGAAGAGAAACTGCAGTTAATAAGTGATTACACATGCATTTTATTTTTATTTTTTAAAGGGGCATTCGAGGATGACTCTTAGGAGAGTTTAAGCCTGAAACTGATATAACTGCAGTGTAAAAATTAAAAATGTTTGCTCTAATTCATCCCAAACTATGAACACACTCCTAAACCTTGGAAGATGTTAACATAATAGATATACATCCTACTGCTGGCAACAGGGGCTCCCAAAAACAAACTCAACCTTATAGATTAAGAATAGGATGTCATCAAAATGCATGTAAAAGTAGACAGACAAATACTTTTGGCAACATAATGCATGTCCTCTGTGGAACACCATACACCTGAAATCCTATCAACATTAATTTTTCAATGTAATCAGAAGAGAGGTGCAAACTTGTGCAACTAATGAGTAGTTTATCACAGTCACAGAAACAAAACCAGAATTAGCTTTAAATCAAAGACTGAAAGGAAACAGAAGATACAGTTGGGGGCAGATTAAACTCCACCTGTTTACACTGAGACAAAGCAGAGTCACTTCAGTTTCTACAGCACATCATCTGGCCAGCATGCAGGCAGACTTCAGGGTTTTAAAACATGGGCAACCCCCCCACAGTGTGTCATCCTTTCAAAGTGGAAACAAAATCAAAACTAAAACTTTTGTTGTCGGGTTAGAAGCAGGTTTTATTTAAGATTTCTGCGCTTTGAGAAAACCTAAGCAGGATGACCCTCAGTGGAAGACGGTCTGTCTCCAGCGTTTGTCAGCGGTGAATGGCCACAGACACTCGGTGATGGCGGTGGAGAATACTCGAGGATCGACGCTCAGGTTCAGCAGCTCCAGACGGGAGCAGTTTAACTGGCTGTTGATTGGACGAGGAGCTGAACCAGCCGGCTGCTCTGTCAGCTGTTATGTAGAGCATTGGAGAGACACCATTAAATGCTACAGCAGAACCATCTAATACAACAGAACTACAATTATTACTACTTGAATTAATTTGCAGCTAAAAGGTAATAAGTGATTTGTGTGCAATGTCTCAGGAAAACATGATGAAATGCTTCCAAACACTTCACCGATTATTGTTCCAATAAAAAGGTCAGCTGACTCACAGGTATGAGGTGATTGGACGGCAGGCTGAAGGCCTGTGCTATAGCAACAGCCATCTCATATTTGGTCATCTGCTCTTTACCCGAAAAATGGAAGATTCCTCGGATAGACGGATCCTGATGAGAAAGAAACATTTGATCTGTAATTAATCGGTTTGATGAATTTTGTCTCACCGAAACCTGGCTACAGCAGGAGGATCATGTTAGTATAAATGAGTGACCTTCTAATTATTCAAATTTTTACATTCCTCCAAATACTAGGCAAGGAGGAGCAGTAGGAACCATCTTTCAGTCAGGTTTATCGATTAATCCCAGGCCAGTTATATAAATCAATTCATCAGCCCCTTTTCCATTGCTTGTAGAAAGCCCAGGTTGTGTTTCGATACACATTTACAAGGGTAATTTCACTTTCCTGGAGCTTTACCTTCATGAGTAAATGGTACTTGTCTGGAGTAAGTCCTTCCAGATTTCCCAGTGGTCCTCTTCATCTTCAAGTCCTGCCATCCTCTGCTCTATTCTCTACGCATCTTGTACTTTATATAAATATTTGCTTATGATTAGACAGCCAAGATATCAGTTCCCTGTATCTCTGGACTGATTATCAGTTTTTTTTATTCTAATAAATAAATTTTTTTACAAAAATGTGTTTGTAGTTATCTGATATGAGTTTACCTGATGATAATAAAAGAAAAATAAGTGTTTTCATCACTGTTTAGTAGTTATTGTAAATGAATCATGCAGCTGTAAAGTAACAACTCTGGCCAGCAGGTTGTTAAAAATGTAATGTACCTAATGATTCA
>JAHHUM010002864.1:0-10799 GCA_036173005.1 Crenichthys baileyi
TGTCCAACTGCCTCATCAACGCAAATTTCTAATCAGCCAATCACATGGCAGCACCTCAATGCATTTAGGCATGTAAACATGGTCAAGACGATCTGCTGCAGTTCAAACCGAGCATCAGAATGGGGAAGAAAGGTAATTTAATTGACTTTGAATGTGGCATTATTGTTTGTGCCAGACGGGCTGGACTGAGTATTTCAGAAACTGCTGATCTACTGGGATTTTCACGCACTACCATCTCATATATATATACATATATATGATGTGATGGGTTTACAGAGAATGGTCTGAAAATGAGAAAATAACCAGTGAGCGGCAGTTCTGTGGGCGCAAATGCCTTGTTGATGCCAGAGGTCAGAGGAGAAATGGCAGACTGGTTCGAGCTGATAGAAAGGCAACAGTAACTCCAATAACTACTCATTACAACCAAGGCATGCAGAAGAGCATCTCTGAACGCACAACATGTCGAACCTTGAGGCAGATGGGCTACAGCAGCAGAAGACCACACCGGGTGCCACTCCTGTCAGCTAAGAACAGGAAACTGAGGCTACAATTCACACAGGCTCAACAAAATTAGACAATAGAAGATTGGAAAAACGTTGCCTGGTCTGATGAGTCTCGATTTCTGCTGCGACATTCGGATGGTAGGATCAGAATTTGGCATCAACAACATGAAGGCATGGATCCATCCTGCCTTGTATCAACGGTTCAGGCTGGTGGTGGAAGTGTGATGGTGTGGGGGATATTTTCTTGGCACACTTTGGGCCCCTTAGTACCAATTGAGCATCGTGTCAACGCCACAGCCTACCTGAGTATTGTTGCTGACCATGTCCATCCCTTTATGACCACAGTGTACCCATCTTCTGATGGTTACTTCCAGCAGGATAACGCGCCATGTCATAAACCACGAATCATCTCAGACTGGTTTCTTGAACATGACAATGAGTTCACTGTACTCAAATGCCCTCCACAGTCACCAGATCTCAATCCAATAGAGCAGCTTTGGGATGTGGTGGAACGGGAGATTCGCATCATGGATGTGCAGCCGAAAAATCTGCTGCATCTGTGTGATGCTATCATGTCAATATTGACCAAACTCTCTGAGGAATGTTTCCAGTACCTTGTTGAATCTACGATTAAGGCAGTTCTGAAGGCAAAAGGGGGTACAATCCAGTAATAACAAGGTGTACTTAATATAGTGGCTGGTGAGTGTGTATATATATATATATATAATATATATATATATATAAATAATGAACAGGTCAGTGAAGAAAAGTTGGCGCTACGGATTCTTCAGTAGACCACGTATTCAGTGTATAATCAGTAAATGAACAGTATTCTAACAGGCCACTGCAGACTCCACAGGAACAGTGCAGCTCCTCCCTAACAGCGCTTCAACCAAAGAGGAAAGCCTGAAGCTCAGTCTGTACAGGTGGGAACGTTGTGAAAATGCGTCTCTGAGCTTGCCTGTTTCTTTCAGGTTTGGTTTTAAGGTGCTCATCAGCAGCTGACCAAGGGGAACTTTGTTTGTTTCTCTGATCCTAAGCCTCATTAGGCATGTAAAGCAGTTATTTCCATTGCAAACATCTGGTAGAGCTGATTATGCAGGGTTAAAAACACAATGCAATGGGCTAAAGGGCTTTTGGGGAGATGATTTCTTTATTTAAACTCCAGATAAAGATTATTTTTGTTGACATTCTACGAACAAGCTGGTTGTCAAGGGAAACTGGCATTTTTCTTACTCTGAATGAATAGATGATGTTTTGTAGACAGACAGCTGCTGGGACTGAAAGCTTCCTAAACTCTGATCAGAAACCTGCTTGTGCAAAGCCAACTGTAACAGGTTTGAATGAGCAAAAACTTTAGCTGAGCTTAGTGAAAAGCTTCAGGAAACTGAACTGGAAACATAAAGAACTTAAATAGTAATGCTGAGCTGCACTGGTCCCTGTATCTCTAGAAATCTGTCATATGTACATCTGGGACTTGGATTCCAACGTGTCTCCACCGACCTATGAAAAGCATTTTATGGAACATCACACATATTTCTCACACAGCCACTGAAAATGTTAATGCAACAAAGACAAAAAAAGCCCAAAATCAAATCTTCAAGTAATATTAACAAAGAAAAGGTCCACCTGTCAATATTGTTCCAAAGGAAAGAAGGAAAATGTTAAGGTCTACACGCGCTCCGAAGCTAAACACCAACTGAAGCAACCAAAAAAAACGAATGATCTGGCTCAATACTTGCTTCTCACAGCTTCTCAAGGTCTCTGTGGGTGGCCCAGATGGAGGCAGAGGCAGCTGAACCCTCATTTTCTGGAATCGTTTTCTGGAGAAGAGAAAGTGGTTGAAAAGACAATCCCCAACGTCGAGATCTTTGGGGATTTTCAGCATGTGCATACACAGCTGTGAGGCTGCAGCACAGTTCAGAGAGATGTTTCCATTTAGGTTTTTCAGTAATCATGGACACAATCTAAGATCTCCTGCAT
Organism: Crenichthys baileyi; assembly: GCA_036173005.1. Taxonomy (NCBI): domain Eukaryota; kingdom Metazoa; phylum Chordata; class Actinopteri; order Cyprinodontiformes; family Goodeidae; genus Crenichthys; species Crenichthys baileyi. The sequence goes on from JAHHUM010002864.1 coordinate 2,487, forward strand.
CTATCAGAGTGATTCCAGGCACTGTATTTTCTTGTCCCACAGGTATGTCCATGTGCTTCATCCTGCTCCCTCCAAGTCCCGATGACCCTCACGGCTCCTGTTTGATATAGTAGCTGCCTGAGCCGTTGCTTTCTTGGTCTGAGGTTCCCTGCGTGAAGGTGAACTCGTCCACATCAGCTGTGTCCTCTTTCATTCGCAGTAGAGACTCTGCAGGGAGATCAGAGAGAAAATAGTGGCAGAGATGAGCTACATGTGTCGCAGTATGTTGTGTTACTGCTCATGCACAATGAGCATCAGCAGATGCCCTGCTCAGAGGTTCCTTCAAATTGGAGATAAGCGATTGAGAGAATTACATAGTAAAACCTTTCCTTCTTTAAACTGGTCCAACTGGGCAGGATTAGCAGGCTCCACGCCGAGGCCCTGTCTTCTGAACCTCAGAGGCTCCAAGCCTGTCGGATGTAGTGTGCCATTGCCAGATATGTGGATTGGATGGGGGTGGTTTCGGGGCCGAAAACATGGTAACTGGGTGGCCTCTGCTCTTTGTCCCCTGAGAAGCTGCTTCTCCTCCTGCCTGACTCACTGAAAGGCTGGCAACCAACTGCAATCTTCCTCTCTAAACACCAAGCCAGACTCAGGTCAGCTACCAGGGGCTTATTAGACACATGGGATGACAGCTGAGGAGTTCAGTTATGAACCAAGAAGGAAAGTAAAAGATTAGAGCTTAGGGTGCAACCTTCCAACGGACCACGCTGCTGTGACTTTCATCTATTAACCCATCTGAACAAGCCTCTGGTAAGCTGTTTGCCGACTGCCACATCCACCCCCCAATACTATATTTCATTATAGTATTTTTCATGTCTGGATAAGTACGAAAAACAACATCTTTATGTTCAGCGTCTATACCCTACTTGACTGTCTAAATGTTGTGACCTTCTGTCCTTTCTCGATTCCTCCCTCATTTATATCCCCTTTCCTTCCTTCCTTCCTTCCTTCCTTGTGTCCTTGGTTTCCAGTGTTTGTAGCTTCCATATTTAAAATCCTGCTCGCTGTAAAACTACCTGCAATAAATTCAGAGTGAACTTTAGAATTTTAAATTTTGAAACACATTCAAATAACTTGGAAACTCTAGAAAATAAGAGTTTGGAAAAATCTAGAGTTCACTGCGTAGGGTTCCTACTCAAATTCCAGAGCTGCACCGTGACTGAAGCACACAGGAAATCGAGAAAACAACGGCAAGCTGCAGAGAACTTCAGAAATAGAGAATTATGAAGGGAGCCCTGCAGGGTGCCACACAAAGATATGACTGAACGTAGAGATAGCTGGGCCTGGCTGTTTTCCGCACATGCAGTACAGATCTGATTAAGATTCAGAGTCTGAATGTTTACTGAAAAACAAGTGTAAACCCCATCTATCATCCATAGACAAAGCAGATTTCAATGTACTTCCTATCCTGGTATACAGAGCTGTTTTATTACATTATGGTTATTAAACAGTGCAGCCCTTTTTCAAATTTTTTTGCTCGCAGCCATTGACCAGACCCATGAGGCAGAGAGAGCAGAACTTTATGAGCTGCATGCACCCAACTTGCATGAATTGTTCTTTTAAATAGGTTTGATGTGCTCATCAGTGTCCTCAAAAAGTGTTCAACGTTTTCCACATTTTATGTTGCAGCTTTATTCCAAAATACATAAGTATTTTTTTTCATTAAAAGCTACAAACAATGACAACATCAAGAAGTTTGAGATTCTTGCATTCATGTTAAAAATAAAACAACTAAAAATCACAAGTATTCACAGCCTTGGCAGAAAATCAAGCTCTGGTGCATCCTGCTTCCACTGAACATCCTTCATAGGGGTCCACCTGGACAGGATTTGAAGCGGTGCAAACAGTCTTCACAAGGTCCTAAAGCTGACAGTGCATGTCAGAGCACAATCCAAGGTTGAATCCAAAGGAATTGCCTGCAGACCTCTGACAGGATTGTCTTAAGAAACAAACCTGTGGAAGGGAACCACCAGGACAGTTCCTCGAGCTGGCCGACCGTCTAAACTGAGTGACCAGGGGAAGATAAATGCAGCTATGTAAAGAGACATCTTGAGTAAAAATCTCCTCCACATTGCTCTTGACCCCAGAGTCACTGGAGTCATGGTTCATCTTTCAGCAAAACAATGATCTTAAGATACAGCCAAAATATCAAAGACAACACTGTGAATGACATTGAGTGGCCCAATCACAGCCCAGACTGGAATCCAACCAAACATCTCTAGAGGTCTGAAAATGGCTGAGCACTCACGTTGCCCATCCAACCTGATGGAGCTTAAGAGGTTCTGCACAAAGGAATGTGATGAACTGCCCAAATATAGGTGTGCCAATCTTGTAGCTTCATTTTCAAGAATACTTCAGGCGAGGGTGCATCAATAAATTATTAGGCCAAGGCTGTGAATACTTATGTACATGGGGTATTTTATTTTTAATATTTGCAAAAAAAAAAATAATAATATGTGGTATTGTATGTAGAGTTCTGAGGGAAAGTGTTAATTTAATCCATTTTGGATTAAGGCTGCACAACAAAATTGTTTCTGGAACTGGAACTTTCTGGAAGCACTACTTGAGCTCTTTGTTCAGACTTGTACACTCAATAGACAGAACCTCCTTCCAAGGTGGACTCAATCTTTTTAATCATTGCCTTGTGTCTCTCTATTACTTTAATTTATCAAATCAAACCAAACTCTTTGAATCAGTCAATCATTAAAGATATCCATGCAGTTTTAGTCTGCAACAGAAGCCAGCTCCATCTGTACCCTCCAGCTGCTGGCAAGCTGCCGGTGCACCTTGGTCCTGTGCTGTGCAAATTCCACACAGACTCTCAAAGCACTATGAATAATTTTGGGCCTGACTGTAACAATGTAGAGGCCTGTTCACCTGGGGAGACTGGTAAAGGTGTAGTAAAATATGTATTGTCACTGAACATAAAGGAGAAATGGATTAATAAAAGCGTTTTGACGACCAAAAGCATAATCAGTTGTGGCCACAGCAGAAACAGCTCCTGCTTTGGTTGTACTGGAATGTCCTTAAAGGCAACCGCATCACCCGATGCTCTGGCAGCACCACCACAAGATGCTTCACAGATGGACTATAAGCCTTTTTCAGACCCACTGAACTGAACAACCGCAGCTATTTCACATGGGGATAAATCTGGTCCACAGTTTGTTGGCTAGAATGAAAGCCAAACTTCTTTTGTAGGTTAGTTGGAACCTGCTAAAAACACTTAAGAAGTAAACTTTCACACAGAGGCTGAGAAGTGTTAATCCTAAATATTTTGAACAAACTCTGGTCCTAATTCTTAAAGTTTGGGACCACCACCCTAGCATGCCTCTGCACAGGTTCTGCCCCAGACCTCCATGCGACATCACCAAACAACACCTCAAAAAACATCCAGAGCCTCTGGCTTCTTGGGGCAAATCTCATCCAGCCCTGGCACCCTGTCGTGGGGTAGCTGTTTATCTATCTCAGCAATGTCTGCCGTGGTGATGGCCTTGGCTTCCTCCCTGTTTTCCCATTCTGAATGATCTGCTGTTTCAGGAGTCCCCCGAAAACAACCAGTCCCTGATGGACTTTCCTTTTTCACCTATGCTGCGCATCATAACATGTTGGGTCCAATAAAACTATTTTGACACAAACAAGTTTCCAGCACAAATGAAGCTGAGTGACAGGCAGAGAAGGAGGAATGACAGGAAGAGAAAAACAACTGCAGGACAGCATACTGACTTTTCTTCTGTCCTTTGTATGGTTGGGTCTTTTTCTTCTGCTTGGGTGCAGACAGGGGCGTGTCTCTGTTGCCTGAAAGCAGAAACCAAAACTGAAAGTCAAGACAAACTCATCAGCAAAGAACATAAATCACAACTGATGTGAAACGGTTTATCAGTGATTTTAGCACCACCATCACAACTAGTATCATCACAGCCTCAATGACTTAACTTGCCTTTGGTTGGGACTTCCACTAATGGCTGGCATCTAGACAGATACGCTAAACCAAGCTCCGATATTCAAGCGTGGAAGATCTTTAGTTATCCAGGGCTCACTTCTTGCGACTAGTTTGAACCTTGTAAAAGTTTATGGTCCAAATGTGGACGATCCAAACTTTTTCACTGACCTCTTTCTGACTGTATCTTCCCTCCCAGGGGCATATATAATGTACAATTCCAGGAGCCTGGAACTGTACATTAGACCCAGCTGTGGACTGCTCTACAGGCGTTGATCAAGCTCACAACAAAAGTAGGGCAGTTATTAACCACTTTAGGAAAGAGTTGAGTTTAGTTGATGTATGGAGGCATTTTAAATCTGGTGAAATACCTTACTCTTGTTATTCTGGAACATAAGAATTTCTCTCGCATCGATTATTTTCTCGTCTCGGCTATATTGACCTCAAAAATAGATAACTGCTTTTGTGATAGTGTACTGCTGTCCGATCATGGACCATGTGGGTTTACGTATACAGAAATTATTCTTGTAAGAGATCCACCAAGATGGAGCTTGAATCAAAAATGGTTACTGGATGATAATTTTGTTAAAAATATTGCAGAGGAAATAGACCACAACTGCTGCGATTAAATGGGATGCTTTTAAGGCAGTTTTGAGAGGACATATAATAAGTTATACTTTATCCAAAACAATAGATTTTCATAAAAAGAGATCACTACTAGAGACAAAAAATAAAAAATGTCCAGAATCTGGGGATCAACACATACTTATTATTACTGCAAAAAAGGAATTGTTAACTCTAAAAGCACAATATAAAAAAATGTCAGCGCATAGGGCAGCCGCTGAATTATTAGGCTAAATCAAACCTTTTATGAACAGGGTGAAAAACTGGGAAATTGTTATCATGGCAGTTTGAAACTAGAAAAGCAATAACTTAAATTAGGAAAAGCAATGGTATATATAGTAACTTATCCAGTTAAGATAAATAAAGAATTTAGGGAATTTTATGGAAAAACTATATGATTCTAAAACACCGAATGATGTGGATATTCGAGACACATTATTAGATCGTTTGGAAATTCCACAAGTCACAAACGAATTTGTGGAGATATTGGAAGCAGATTTTATGGAAAATGATATTAGTAAGGCTATTGATGACATAGGGCAGGTAAGACACCAGGTCCTGAAGGACTTCCAATAGATTTTTATAAAAAGTTTAAATCCAAATTGCTCAAACCCCTTTAGGAAATGTTTTTAGACGCATTTCAGTGTGGAAGCCTACCAACATCGCTAACTGCTGCATTTATAACCTTATTGCCAAAATCTGGGAGGCCAAGTGATTCATGTGGAAATATGAGACCAATAAGCCTACTAAATATTAATCTAAAGATTTTAAATAAAGTGTTAGCAAGTCGGATTCAAGGAACCTTACCCTATGTAATACATAGAGATCAAAATAGGTTCATACTTGAACGACGGGTTCAACAACGGGTCCTTAATATTATTCAAGGTCTAGAAGAAACTGCAGACAACGCTCTCTTGTCTTTGGATGCCGAAAAGGCCACTGATAAGGTAGAATGGCCTTACCTTTTTGATGCTCTTAAACGATTTGGATATGGGAATAATTTTTAAGATGGGTTTGATTACTGTATTTAAATTCAACAGCAGAAATAATAAACAAAAACATTTTACAACCTATTATGATAAAAAGAGAATGTCACCAGGGCTGCTCTCTCTCACCTCTTTCGTTTACTTTAGCTGTAGAACCTCTAGCAATAGCCATAAGAAAAAATACTGACATAGGTGGAATATCTTTTTGCAATACTGAACATAAAGTTGAACTTTATGTAGATCACATTATTGTTTGTTTCACATATCACTAAAACAATTCCGGTCATCCTAGATCTGATAAATGCCTTTGCTAAAATTTAATGCTATAACATAAATACTTAATCTTCTATTCTACTGCTTAATACGAAGGAAGCTAAAAATCCAACCCCACAAGCTTTATTATTTAAAAGTGGTGGATCACGTTACATATTTGGGCAGAGAAATTAGGCTTACGTTAAATCCGATTGTCAGATTTAATTATGAATCTTTAGTGAATGAGATAATGGGATCAATTTTTCAACAGTGGGCTTTAAAAGGATTAGAGGCAACACAAGACCTGTATAGGCCAAACTCAGATACTCTTATGTATTCTGAGGAAATAACAGGCCAGTACAACGTAAACAAAAAGTATTAACAAAAAGCTTAGACATTTTATTAGGACTAACCAGGATACTAAACCTCAAAAAACTGTCTCTAAAAAGAGTATGAGTAAACAGTGCTATATCAGAATTGTATGGATTGTTATTGTGCAACTCAACTGACAATTCTGATTCTAGGTTGAGGGCATGGAATGAGGATTTATCAGAAATATTTTAAAGAGAGGATTGGGAATTAGCATGTACAAAAGCGCATAAGCAACTAGTCAACGCTAGATTTAGGCTCATGAGAATTTATGTGACACCAGAAAAATTGCATAGATATAATCCAAATGTACCTGACATATGTTTCAAGTGTACCGATGCTAAAGGTGAATTATTCCATTGTATGTGGCAATGTCCTGAAGCAGGACTTTTCTGGGAGGTGGTTTAGAGAGCTGTAGAGACAATTATCTCAAAGGACATTCCAAAAGATCATGTCTTTTTATCTAAAGAATATACAGAAACTACAAGTTCACAAAGGGTGAGCAAATAACTATAAATTTGTGTCTTTTGCAAGCTAAAAGAACACTTGCAACATTTTGGGAAAAAAAAAAAAATCATAGGCCCGAGTTGGTGCACTGGACAAAACAAATGCTCACAGTGTTTCCCCTGGAAAGGATTACATGCTTTAGAAAGGGAACGTTGTCAATGTTTGAAGAACTGTGGGGACTATTCAAATACTTTGTGGATAACTTTAATTTAATAGAAGTTTCTGATGACCAATTATAATTTGTTACTGCAAACCTATGGATGCATAGTATTTATTTTATTTTTATGACGTTGCAATTGCACACCACAGTATTTCTTCTTCAGTTACATTTTGTTGTCCAACGTCAGATTTTTTTGTTTATAGAACAAAATTGTGGTACAAAATATCAGAATACCAACCAAAACAAACAAAAAAAACAAAAAAAAAAAAAAATTGGTAGCCACATAACACAAGGGAAGGGCAACAGATTATGTTTCAGACAAAGTCTGAGCAAACTTGCTTAATAAAACTCAACCATGGGTTGCCACTTCTTGCCCACATCCACGCCAGCACTTTGTGTCTCAATACTTCATTTGAGCTGGTGCTCTAAAATATCTCACTATGTTTTCCACTTATGCTCTCTCCATGATAAAGAATAGGTCACTTTCTATATTTCTTGGTTAGTAGCTTCCTAGTCTTCTTCTGTTATGTCTACATTTGCTTCAGTTTTCCATTTCCGTTTTATTTACTGTGTGTCCACTTTGTTTAAACTCTGTATTCCAGCATATAACTTTGAAATCAGTTTCCTGTTTAATTTAGATTGGTATCATGAGATAAAAAAATTGAATAAATCAGGTCCAGCCTCAGTATTATCTTTTATAATGTCATGTTGTAAATAATGCTTCATTTGCAAAAATCTATAAAAGTCTTGATTTTTTTATACTAAACTGCTCTTTAAGTCCCTCAAAACGTTTACATTTTTTTTTTCTAATAAATTTGGGGACCTTGATCCCAGCTTTTAAAACTGTTGTCCGTTTTATTCGGATGAAAGTCTGCGTCATAACCTATCCATCGTAAAAGTTTACAATGACTGTCAGATTATTCTTTTTGGCAATTTCACTCCACACTACGTGAAACTTCGATCCAGGGATTAACCCCTTCTCTCCATAATTCTCTAAGCTTATTGTCTCCTATTAATGCTTGAATTGGTATCTCTGGTATCATGTTAGATTCAATTTCTTTCCACTTGGCCGAATAAGACAGGTTACACGAGTTAAGTAGAGGTTTTATTTGTGCTGCCTGATATTAACTTCTTAAAACGAGGGTAGCCAGGCCCCCTTACCCTTAGGCAACTGCAGAGTTTTAATTTTATCCTGGGTTGTTTACCTTGCCAAATATATCTTGATAAAATTTTTCCCCATTCCTCAAATTCTCTATCCATTACCTTCCCCGGTAGATTCTGAAATAAATATAAAGCTCTTGGAAGAACATTTTGATCACCGCTACTCTTGAAGAAAGAGTCATAAAGGGAATCAAATTCCACCTAGCAATGTCTTCTTTTAAATTGGTAGTTAATGGATCATAATTTGCCAATTTTAGTTTTCTAATGTATTGTGT
>JAHHUM010002865.1:0-10067 GCA_036173005.1 Crenichthys baileyi
TGCTTTTTCCACCCAAGGGGATTTTGCAGCTTTTCATTTCCTTTTTATGGGGCATGTGGGAGACATTGGACAGTCACGGGCTTTTGATTTTGCGCAATCCCCCCCTACGGGAGCATCATGTAGCGCATTGGGAAAAAAACCCCCTTTTTTAACATGAAGAAAAACCTCCGGGCAGAACCGGCTTAGGTGAGGGGTCCTTTCTCCCCAGGGACCGACGGGGGGTTAGAAAAGGAACAGGGGCAAGGACCAAAAGAAAAAAGAAGCACTGACCCAAGGAGTACTTTTAGGGGAAGGGGAAAAGGTAAATGTTAAGGGAGGGAGCCCCTTTTAGTTTTTTCACCTAAAAAGAAAGAAAAATAAAACTCGGAGCCGGGTTTTCAATTTTTAGGAGTCTAAAGAGGCACTTTAGATTTTAGTTACAGTAAAAGCCCGTCATACTATTTTCTAGGAGAGAAAAAGGGGTTTAAACCTGAAAGACGGGGCCCTTTGGGGATCTCGGTAGAGGGTGAGCATTAAGTTTTCCCACAAAAAGCTGGGGACGATCCCCTCTCCAGAAATTTGTCACAGGTAGACCCAGAGTCAGGCCAGGTGTAACCTTTTTTAGGAAGAGAAAAGGAGAGAACAAATTTTTAAAAAGCTGAAAAAACAGCAAAATTTACAAAATTGAAAAAGGTAGTGTGAGAAAGTAGCGAAAAAAAGGGGTAAAAAGGGGTTCATTATGTCCCCACACCCTAAGCCATAGCAGCATAACTAAGAGATGGGCTCAGGATAACCTAAGCCACCAAACTATAAGCTTTATAAAAAAGGGAAATTTTTAAGCCTCCCTTTAAAAAGTAGACAGGGTTTTCCGCCTCACGGTTAAAACGGGGAGCGGGTTTCCACAAAAGGGGAAGGAGGGAAAGGTGGGGGGGGGGGGGGGATAAAACCTAAAGGGATCTGCCCCCCATTTATTTCCCTAGAGCCCTTTGGGCCCCCAACCATAAACCGCATTTCGGGAGAACGAAGTTTTATTAGGAATTTTTGTGGCCCAAATCAGTTTCTCTGATTTTGGATGGGGGCAAAGATCTTTTTAAGGGGTTTTTATATGTGAGGAGGGGGAATTTTTAAAATTTCCATTCTGGTTTTAAAGGGACCCCAATAAAGGGGAAGCAAAAATAGGAAAAATGTCCCCTTTTTTTTAATTTTTTTATCAGAACTCTTGCTGCCAGGCATTTTTGAACCCAGCTAAAGGCCCTTTTAAACTGATTTTGGGGAAAATTTCCTGATAGTAAAGAATTAAATTTACCCACCCTTTGGGAAGTAACAAATGCAGGACTGTTTTTCAGCATAAACCCGGACAGGTATTTCAAATTTTCCCAATTTTTCCGGAGATAAAAGAAGGAAACCGGGAAACCTTTTTAATATGGGATTTAAATGACATGTCCGGGTTTAAAAATTTAACCCCAAAGGTTTTTTTTTACTTTATTATCGGAGGTAAATTTAATGCCATCCGGGTTTAAAAGTGATTGACTGACCCGGCCCTTTTTTAAAAGGGGCTCCGGTTCCAAATGAAAACTTCTGTCTTTTTCTAAATTTTAGAAAGCAAAAAATTTAAGTCATCCAAGTTTTTTGTTTTCAAGACATGCTTGTAGCCCTATCTAACTGGGGGGGGGCCTCGGATTTATGGATAAGAAAAGCTGAGTGTCATCGGGCGAACAGGGGAAAATTTTTCTATGCGGGCCTGAAAATTTTACCTATTGGAAGGCTTTATATATAGTAAAGAAATTTGGGCCCAAGTACTGAACCCTGTGGAAACTCCACAATTAACCCTGGAGTTTAAAAGAGTTTTAAACATTTCCCTTAAAAACCCGGGAATCTTTTCAGCCCAAATAAGTTTTAAAAACCAGCCTAGGGGCTTTTTCCCCTGACCCCACAGCATTTTCCCAGCCTTTCAAAGAGAATTTTATGATCGACGGTATAAAAGCGGGCACTGAGATCAAACAGAACCAGTACGGGACACAGGTCCATTTCTGGGGCAATAAGAATATCATTAGGACTTTCACAGAGCTGTTTCAGTGCTATGTTTGAGCTCTGAAACCTGACTAAAAACTCTTAAAAACGGTCATTGTTTGTGAAATGCTCACCATTTAAATTGCAACTTTTTTTCTAAAAAGAATTGTAGAAAAGAATGGAAAGATTGGTTTATCGGTCTAAAATTTTTTAAAATCATCTCGTAAATAAAGGTTTTTCTTAAGCAAAGGTTTAATTACAGCTCCCTTTAAAAAAGTTTGGGGTACATACCTTTTACTAAGGATAGATTAATCATATCTAAAAGGGGGGCTGGTAATCAGAGGGAAAAATTTTCCTTAAAAAATTTTGGTTTGGGGGTTTTTGGGGCCCTAACATACAATTTGAAAGGTTTAGTTTTGTAAATATTTCTGAAAACTCAGGAAGCCTCCACGGGAAACCCAAAACACCCCAATCACGGGATCGGGTTTTCTACAGTTTTTTTTCAAGTTGCCCTCATTTCCCTGAGGATGAAGAAATCCATTCGGGGAGATTCTCAAAAGTTTTTCTTCTTAATAAAATCAATTTTATTTTGGAAAAAATCCCAAAAAATTTTCAGGACTGCGGAGAGTTTAAGGGGGAATGGATGGCCCCAACAGAGCTATGACTCTGGGGTAATTTTTTGGGAAAACCTTTTTTACAAAAGTGAAACCTGGATTATTCTTGTTCTTTTCTTTTAAAGGGTTTGAGAAAAAACTGCCCCCTAGGCTTGGGGGAAGGGGTTTTTTTTTATACAACATTTTGGTTTTTTTCCCAGATGAAGTGGGAATTTTTCTGGGGTGTGAAAGAGCGCCCTTTTTTGTGCCCCAATTTTTAACCTTGTGTTTTTTAAGTACGCAGCTCGGGAAAAAAAAAACCGGGGAGCCTGCCTCCTATAATAATTTCCTTCTTTTTCAGGGGGCCCTGAAATGTCCTAATGCACCACCCCAATGTGAAGAAACACTCTGAAAAAGGGAAGAATCCATTTAGTAAAGGGGGAAAAGAAAAAAAAAATTAAAATTGCCCTCCCCTCTTTTTTTCTGTGATAAGGAGCAAATTAAAATGGAACAATTTTTTAAAGGTTTTTTTCCCCAGCTGTCTAATAATTTTTCTACTAAAATAAATTTTTTAGGTGTGGAGTACTTGTTTTTTAAAAACTCAAAGGTTTTAAAAATTTAATGGTAAAGACAGCACAGGGTTTGTGAGAAAATCCCTGTTATTTTCTGTACACTCAATGCCATATGTCAGCACAAGGTCCGGGAAATGAAAAAAAACGGGGGGTGGGGTTTGTTTAATTTGTTTTAAATTTAAAGCCAATTGAGTCTAAGATACCATTAAAGGCAAATTTTTAACTATCCTTTCAGTGTCAACAAAAATTTTTAAAAATCCCCCACTATAATAACTTTATCTGTATTTAACACAAAATCAGAAAAAAGGCCCTGAAAACGTTTCTAAAAATTGAGAGAAAGGGGCCCTGGTGGACGGTAAAAAAACAACAAACAGAAGGGGTTTTTAGTGCTTTGAAATTTTGGATGGGAAAACTAAGGATTAAATTTTAAAAAGGAGTTTTTGCTATTGTTTGGGTTTCTGGGCATCAATAAATCGGACTGAACGTGGTTGCTACTCCCTCCCCCCGCCCAGTTTTTCGGGGAATGTAAAAATTTTAAAAATAATTGGTAGGATTTGCCCTCTTTTTAAAAGTAACAAATCCTCTTGCTGACCCAAGGTTTCTGTGACCCAAAAAAAACAATCGGGTTTTGGGTCACAAATCAGGCACTAACAGCAAAGCCCTTTGAAGAAGAGATCTTATTTTCCAGTAAGCCACTTTAAATTTTGTTTTTTTTTTATTTTTAGTCTGATTTTGTGTTTATTTTTGAGTTTTTTCCTGTTTTCCTTTTTTTAGATTTTTTTTTAATCTATTAAATTTTGGCCGGGGGCGAGCCCATTTGTCTTAATAGGGTAATGGGGGGTAGCAGTACAGGGGCTCAGAAGGAGTTTTAAAACTACGACCCTGTTTTCCTGGCCCTGAACCCGGGTTTTGTCAGGGGTTTTGGAAAAAATAAAAATTGGGCCAGATTCCTATAAAGAAAGCTCCCTCCACCCAAAAGTGGGTTTGGATGCCGTCTCTCCCGGATCAGACCGGGGTTTTTCCCCCCAAAATGTTCCCCAAATTTTTAAAAGTACCCCCAAAATTGTTTTCTGGGGGGGCCCCTTTTAGACACCCAAGCGGTTAAAATACAGCATGGGGCCCCTTTAAACTTTGTCGTCAGGGTCAGATCGGGGAGGGGCCCAGGAAAAATTACGGGCCGACTTTGTTTTGGCAAACTTACACACCAAAGTAACACTAACTTTAGGGGACCTCCGATTGACGTAATGGGGTGTCATTCCCGCCAGCTTTGAAAAAACCAATTTTAAATGTTTTTTACCTTACCCTTAACCACCCGGGTTTAAAGGTGGTTTTAAAATGTCGCCCGTTCCTTTGGCCCCGGGCAACTTTTGGATAGGGTTAGCTGGTGTCTTGGGTGCCACGTTTCTAAACTATGGAGCGGGCCAAAATTCCCAGAGTTGGCTTCTCAGCGGGTGTGTGGGCTGAGCGGGGAAAATCTATTAGAAACGCAGAGGGTTGGTGGTAAATTTTTGGGCTAAGATCAAGATTTATGTTTCCCTTAAGTTCCGTCACCCAGGGCCCTTGAGATCCCGGCCCCTTGCGGGGGGCCCTCTGCTGGAGGGGGGGGGGGGGAAAAGGGGGGGGGGGGGGGGGGGGGGGGGGGGGGGGGGGGGGGGGGGGGGGGGTTTTTACCCCCTCGGTGGGCCCCGCGTGGCTAAGGGGCCCGGCTATCTGCTGGTTTTTCAAAAGCGGGGGCCGGGCCTCCCAAATCCGCACCCCTCGCCCCCAAAACCCCTAAAAAAAATGCTACTTTTTACACTTTCCCATTACCCAAAAAAAGAGGGAAGAAGAAAATTTAAACATCTGACCAGAGAGCAAGAGAGAGGAGGAACTCAGAAGAGAAACAGCAGAAGGGGTAGCCATGGTGGGCTAAGCTAACGCTAAGCTGCGACCCCTTACCATTTTTTTTTTGAGAAAAAACCGTGAAAAAAACGGGAGAGTGGGCCAAAACGTTAAATACAGCAAAAAAAAAGTATGTGTTTTTAAACGTGTCTTATTATTTATAACAAGTAAGAATATAACAGTAGAGAGAAATCAGATCAAACGAGAAGGCCTTCACACCCCAAACAATTCACCCAAGTGCAAAACAGAAGTGACGAATACGCCTTACCAAACCCTACGTACCGTCACCCAGGGGCCGGGCCCCTGCTGCGCGGCTCTGCTGGGAGGACTGCTAGCGGGGAGATACCCTCGGTGGCTCCGCGCTGGCTATGGGCCTCGGCTATCTGCTGGTTTTTTAAACAGCGCGGAGCCAGGCCTCCAAATTCGACACCCTCCCCTTCCAAAGCTACAAAAATGCTACATTTATGAACACGCACCATTATCACTTAAAGGAGGCCCCAGGGGGAGTAACTGAACATCTGACACAGAGAGCAAAAAGAGGAGACTCGGAAAGAGAAACAGCAGAAAGGGTAGCCATGGTGGAGCTAAAGCTAACCCTAAGCTAGCGACCCCTTACCACTACTAGAAAAAACCTTTTGTAAAACACAGAGTCCCCAAACGTTAAAATACAGCAACAGAAAGTATGGTTTTAACGTGCTTTAATGTTTTTATAACAAGTAAGAGATATCACTTTTAGAGAGAAATCAGATCAAAAACGAGAGAGCCTTCACCACTCCAAACAATCCACCAAGTCCCCCAAAAAAGGAAGTGACGAATACCCCTACCACGCCTGTACGGGGACTGGATCTCACTGTTAGCACTGATAGCATCATGTCCAGTCAAAGCATACAAAGAACTAAATCTGCACTTAGTTATGGAACCAAAATCAACAGACTCCACACTGGGGGAAATTACTTATTAAACAAAGATGAAGCCAAACTGGAAAGTGTGTGATAAGTCCACCCAAGTGATCCAAACAGCTTGTAGAACCTCCTCCCAACAGCTTGTAGGGAAACCTCCTCCAGCAGGGTTTTTAGAACCTCCTCTAAACAGCTTGTAGAAACCTTTCCTCCAAACAGCTTGTAGAACCTCCTCTAGCATTGTGTAGAACTTCCTCCAGCAGCAGTAACTTACAACGGTTTTTCTGTCTGACCTTATCAGTCTCCTCACATTGTTTTGGAAGAATTTAGGTCCACTCATCGCTGCAACGTTGCTTCAGTGCATTGAGGTTCCTGCTAAGCTCTCTGAATTTCTAACCACAGCATTTCAGTTAGGCTTAGAACTGGACTTTGACTAGGCCATCTAAACTTCTGAATTCTTTGAGTGCTGCTGTTTGGGGTCATTATCTTGTTGATGACCCAGTATGGGCCAACCTTCAGCTGACAAATGGTCTTACATTGGACTCTAGAAAACTTTGGTATACAGAGAGGTTCATGGTCCACTCAGTGATTACAAGCTCCAAATATCAGCTCCCTCAACATCCTGCTTGGCAGTTGGTGTGAAGTCCTTGGTTTTCTCCAAACATGGTTCTGTCCGTTATCGTTACACATCTCTACTTTGGTCTCATCTGTCCAGAGGACTTTGTCCCAGAAGTCTTGTCCTTCATGTCAATGCAGCTTTGCTAACCTAAGTCCTGCTGCCATCTTGTTTTTAGAGAGAAGAAGCTTTCTCCTTCAACCATTCCAAACCTCCATGCTTGTTCAGTGTTTTTCTAACGCTCCTGTCATGACCTTTAACCTTTAACCTGCTAGCTGAGGCCTATAGAATCTGAGATGAATGTCTTGGATTTCTTTGTCATTCTTCTGAGCTGCGCGCCCTGACCTTGGCTGACTCAGCTGGGACGTCAACTCCTGGGACATTGTTGGTTCATCATCCATTTTATGAGCCAAATGATCTACTACGCAGCTCAACAGGCGTCGCAGCTCTGTCGTCACTGGAGGTCAGCTATATAAGAGCTTGCAAGACACTTCGCCCTTGCTTTTTCCAGCTGGAGCAGTGACCGGTTACCACGCAACAGAAGCACATCTGTGGAGACTCAGAAGCTTACGGGCAGGTTTTTACTCATTCTCCATCACTGGCCAAACAATTGACAAGCTTGACAAGCTAGAAATCTTACTGGGATAAGAAGACCACAAGATTCACTTTACTGATCGAAGGCGTGTCTGTAGCACGCTACTCGCGTAAGAAAAACCCACAGACATTTTTCCAAGAAGACAATTTTGTTTTCTCTTTGTTTTTATTCCGGTCGACTGCCAACGGTCCATCACATTTTCCCCTTTGCCGAAGGAGGAGAAGCTGATCGCTTATGAGTTTGTCATTGAAGCAGACTGAAGCTGCAGTCTGAGCCCCATGGTGATATCGGACCACGCCATTGTCCCATCGTTTATGGCCCTTTGGGTTTTTTACTGAGTTCCCGCCTTGGGGGGGTGTATGACTGTATGCTTAAGTAGCTCTGTTAGCAGGTAAAGAGCTAAGCCGCTCCCGAAGGCGCTGCCTATGTGGAAACTCATTGCCGCCCACTGATTGTATTTTTCAAGTAAATCCTAAGCTTTGATCCATTCCCACTCCCACTGGTTTGGTCTCTGTCTACCCACAACATGCATCCTTAGTTTTGGATATTAATGTACCCCTTAGAATAGTGCATGGTTAATTAGGTGAAACGCTGTTGAACAGAATAGTTGAGTGTAAGAGAGACTATTGGTTTATTACATTTTCACATAGATAGAGAGACAGCGTTTGTGTTTATTCTGTGTAAGAGTGATTATCTGTCAAAATAAGGTTAGTGTTTCCCACCATTCAGTAAAGCAGTTGACAACACAGTGACTTTTAGCTTGGTTTTGGTTAATAATTATCAATTATTAATGACAATTAACTAATTGTAATTAATTAAGTGCTGTGAGTCCTATAATCACAACACTAGACTGTATCTCTGATGTCTATTTGTAAGAAATGATTTTTGGCTAAAATGTATTACTTCTGAATTATGATTTTTAATTATACTCGTACTCGTACTCGTCGTCTTCCGCTTATCCGGAACCGGGTCGCGGGGGCAGCAGGTCAGCAAAAGGGCGGCCCAGACAAACCCCTCCCCCGAAAAATCTCCTCCAGCTCCCCGGGGGGGCCCCAAAGGGGTTGTCCCCCCAGGCCAGCCCCCAAAAGAAAAAGTCCCTCAGGGGGATTTCCTGGGCCTCCCCTGGGCCTCCTCCTTTTGGGGGGACGGCTGGAACACCTCCCGAGGAAGGCTTCCAGGAGGCATCCCCCGGGATTTTAATGCCCGAGCCACCTCAACTGGCTCCTTTCGATGTGGAGGAGCAGCGGCTCTACTTTCCCAGCCCCTCCCGAATGGCTGAGCTCCTCACCCCAATCTCTAAAAGGGGGTGCCCCGGGCCACCCTACGGGGGAAAGCTCATTTCAAGCCGCTTGTATCCGGGTTCGTTCTTTCGGTCATGACCCAAAAGTTTTTATGGCCATAGGGGAGGGTAGGAAACGTAGAACCCACCGGTAAATCCGAGAGCTGCTTTCGGCTCAGCTCTCTCTTTCACCACAACGGGACCGGCAAAGCGCCCCCATTACTGCGGCAGCCGCACCCATCCCCTTCTGTCCGATCTCCCCTCCCTTTTCCCTCACTTTTTGTGAAAAGCCCCCGAATTACTTGAACTCCTCCACTTTAGGCAGGAACTCCCCTCCAACCTGAAAGGACAAACCACCCTTTTCCCCCGGGTTTGGGACCATGGCCTCTGACTTTGGGGGGCTGATCTTCATCCCAGCCGCTTCACACCGGCGCGAACGCCCCCAAGCGCCCTCTGTAGGTTTTTGGGAGAGGGGGGGCCCCCCCCAACCACGTCATCCGCCAAAAAAAAGAGACGAAATCCACTGGGCCCCAAAACCTGACCCCCCCCGGCCCTTGGGTTGGTCTAGAAATCCTGTCCATAAAAGTTTTTGGGAAAAAGGACCCGGGGGGCAAAGGGCAGCCCTGCCGGGAGTCCAACATGCACTGGGAACAGATCCGACCTTAGGGCTGGCAAATGCGGAAACCCAAACTCCCTGCTCCGCTCGTACAGGGACAGAATGGCCCCTAATAAAGGGCCCCCATTTCCATACTCCTGGAGCACCCCCCCCACAAGGCCATCACGAGGGAACACAGTCGAATGCCTTCCTCCAGGGCCACAAAACACATGTGAACCGGTTGGGCCCAAAATTTCCCATGAGCCCTCGAGTACCCTGTAGAGGGTTATAGAGCTGGTCCAGTGTTCCACGGCCCGGGACGAAAAAACCAACATTGCTCCTCCTGAAGCCAAAAGGGTTTTGACTATCGGCCGGGCTTCTCCCCTCCAATACCCTGGCGTAGGCCTTACCCAGGGAAGCTGGGGGAGTGTGATCCCCCTGTAGTTGGAACACACCCTCCCCGGGCACCCGTCCCTTTTGAAGGGGGGCCACCCACCCGGTTTTGGCCAGTCCCCCGGCCACTGTTTCCCCCACCCGATTTCCCAATGTCGAAGAGGCGTGGGCAACCATGACGCCCCACAACATCCAGAGATTTGAGGTATCAGGGCGGATCTCCCTCCCCCCCGAAGCCCCCTTGCCACCGCGGAGCTTTTTAACCCCCCTCGGTTTTTCAGCCTGGGTGATGAAAGGAGTCCAAAACCCCGAGTCCCCAGCCTCTGTTTCCACCAGGGAAAATGCGTGTGGCAGGATTGGGAAGATCCTTGAAGTACTCCCTTTCCCCTGCCCCGATAATGTCCCCAGTCGAGGGTCAGCAGCCCCCCACCCCCACTATAAACCCGTGTTTGGCGAAGCACTGCTTCCCCCTCCTGAGGCGCCGGACGGGTTTTTCCAGAAAACGCTTCGAGGCCCGACCGGGGTAGTCCCTTTTCCCATGGCCTCACCGAACTCCTCCCCGGCCCGAGTTTTTTTTCTTCCAACAGCTTGGGCCGGGGGCCGCACGCTTGGCCCCCCCCGGTACCCGTCAGCCCCCTCAGGAGCCCACAAGCCA